>JAOYMZ010082891.1:0-11326 GCA_025802335.1 Pinguicula primuliflora
TTCCACGTAAATCTGTGTGTCCTATTTATCTTCAGTATTATTTCTTACAAATTATTAGCTGCAGTTTGGCTCTATCGATCCTATTTTCACAACATGAAATTGGTCAGTCACCAAATCATCTCGCTGAACATGATTCCTTTTATGATCTAGGGTATTCACATGTTCCCACTCAATTTTTTCTTTTTCATCTCAATTTTTTAACTGCTCTGTATCAGATTGATTCATATGGTGGCCACCCACAGCATGGGAAACAGCAGGTTTCTGTAACAGAAGTACGAACATTATATATTACCCTTAAGAAATAGCAATAGTAAATCACGAAAGAGAACACACTTTTTCAACTCGAATTGGCTTTGTTATGGTTGTTGAATGTATTTTATCAGCCCCCGGTAATATGTGGCCTCATCCAGGTCGCGGATGGTGGATGGTGGCAGCACCAGAAGTATCAGGCAAAAAATAGGTGAATTCTACAAGGAGATCATAGTGATCCTTGGAAAGAAACGAAACCTCATATACTGTTAACAAAATCAGCTATTTAATAATGAATATGATCTGACAGTAGCATACCTCATGATAAACCTCTGTTATAGGCTTGCTGTCTTTTTTGTACATATTCAAAATTTCAATGAAGTCATTGTACACATGATCATCTCCTTGATTTGTTCTTCCTTCTTCATTTGCTTTTTGTCCCTACAAGTAAATATGAATGTTGCTTTATCTAAATGTATCTTTCTTGTATCAGATGCAAATCGGCCGGCCTAAAGATCCCAGCTGGGATTATGGGGCACAAATTGCCGGCAATAAGATTAGGTTTAACTTCTGCGCTCGCACCTACTCAGGCATAACAAAGTTCAAGTATCACCTTGCTTCCGCGCCTATGCGACACGTAATGCCGTGCACCAAAGTACCCCCTGCTATTGCTGATGATTTTAGGAAGCTCATCTGCCCTCATACCAGGTGGAACAATACTCAGACCGCTGATGCTCAAACATTGCAGCCCGTTACCCTAATATATGTTGCACACCCTTTACCCAGTGCTGCTTACACGCAAGCCTCAGCTCCTCTCTGGATGTCCCCACTTTCGCGTATGGTCGCTGAATTTGCACCTTCTACACCTGCACCACTTTCTTGCCCTACTCCTGCAGTACAAACAAGTACCAGTACCATCCCAGTATGCACACTCACATTTTTGCATTGTGCCCCTACATTTTTTTTTTGCACTCTTCTTACGCTTTGTTCGTTCAACCAGGCCAACCCTGATTCAACTACCACGGCTGACCGGAGGCAGGAAATTGCACGCAGCAAAAGACACATGGTCGACTACCCAACCACAAGGGTAAATAACATCTCTCTTTACAAATGCATCTTACAAGTCCTATACGCATGTTTCCCGTCTTACACAGTGCGTATCTTTTACAGTCTACGTGGCCTCGGAATTTGAATACTGGTATCATGTTTTGTTCAGTGCACCTCGACCAACATGTATGCTTACATTCTACAAATGACATCTATTCGCCCATCCCCTCTTCTTATGTTGTGTTCATTCGAGCAGGCCAACCCTTATCCAGCGACTGATCAAAGGAATCAAATAGCACGTGACATACAACACATGGCCTACTCCCCAACCATCATCGTACGTAACAACTCTCTACAGAGACCATCTTCCACTTCTTGCATTATCAGTCCTACACTTGCATGTCTTACAGATATAATGTACACTTGCATGACTTACATATATAATGCATACGATTACTTTGTTCGGCCTACAGATACAGCCCACACATGGGATCTGCCCTCTACGAGCCACACGCCGCTTGACATGCAACCCACACATGTACGTATACCATGCTTACTGTATTATTATACTATTATTATTCCATTTATTTTACGATGTTGCATGACTTACATATATAATGCATGTGTTTACTTTGTTCAACCTGCAAATACATCCCACCCACGGGATCTGCCCTCTACGAGCCACACGCCACTTGACATGCTTCCCACCCATGTACGTATACCATGCTTTTTGTATTATTATACTCTGTTATTTTTGCAATTATTTTATAATGTTCCTTTCGTCTAGGCTGCTGCGGGTTATCAAACACATATGATGTGCCCTCTGCAATCACCCATCATCAACTGCCCACCTCACACCCATATGTTACCTAACACCAAACATTACATGCTTCCTCTGTATTCTTTCGAATCTAAAAACATGTGAACTTCTGTCATTCTAGGCACCAACTTCTGCGAGGCACTTTCTTGGTGAAACGGACAAACGCTGCCTGAAATGTCATGCTCCTCACTGGCTTGATGAACGGTTGGCGCGTTCCTCTGTCCTCAATCCCACTTTTGGCCTTTGCTGTCTTGATGGAAAAATACGATTGCCCTTGCTCACTCCACCACCATGGCCACTGTTTACATTGTATCCGGGGATAGATGCTTGCTCCAGATCTTTCAGAAAGAATCTCCGACAATACAACATGACCAGTGCATTCACCAGCCTTAGAACCCCTATTGGTCCTGTTGAATTACTTGGAAGAGGACCAAGGACATTCATTATACATGGACAGCTCTACCACCGGATTGGCCCACTTCGCCCAGAGCAGTCAAATACGACCACTTATGCACAACTCTATATCTATGATCCAGAGCATGTACTTAACATTCGTTCAGGTAGGAATCCTCGCTGCTAGCTGAGTATCCTCGATATAATTCAGCGTACTTTGATGGAAATAAACCCGTTTGTTGGTATATTTTGACAAGCACATACCATCTTGAGCCAGCTCCCACCGCAGAACCATGGTGTCCATGCATGTCTCCGGTATACTGCTTCACAAGACCCCCGCAGGTACAATCTACCAACTACCAATGAAATTGATGTTGTACTACCTGGTGATGTTGGCGGCCTCGGCAATATCAGGGACATCATCGTTCATCTCGCACATAATAATTGCTTTGAGCACATCAGTGAATGTCATCCTGCCTATTTGCCACTGCACTACGTGCTCCTATTCTCATTTGGTGACTTAGTCTGGGATCATGGTATGCACCAGTGGAATGAGTCCCTCGGTACACACACCGACGTGAGTCTGACTAAGATTGATTTCTACTACTACCGATTATTCCAACACCCCACTGAATATTCCACAACCCTCCGGGGTGGAAAATTATTCCAGCAGTTTCTTGTGGATGCATGGACAGCCATCGAACACAGTCGCCTGACATATCTTAGCCGTAACTAAGACAAGTTCAGATCTGAATATGCACAAAACTTGACTGATATTGGTGCCTCTGAACTCGAACCAGACCAAGTTAGGCAGCGAATGGTACTGCCGTCTTCACATGTCAACAGTCCGAGATATATTTTTGAGACCTTCCAAAATTCTATGGCTATCACCCGCTACAACCATCATCCAGACATCTTCCTCACTATGACAGCAAACCCAAATTGGCCAGAGATTACTGCCGCTCTACTACCAAACCAAACACCCCCTGATCGCCCTGACTTGATTGTGCGTCTATTTGAACTCAAGAGGAAGTCCTTGATGCGTGCTATTACTAGAGGTGGAGTTTTTGGGCATACTGTCGAGCATGTGTACACAATTGAATTCCAGAAGAGGGGGTTGCCACATATGCATTCACTTATATTCCTTCAGTCTATTTACAAAATTTGTACATGTGCCCAGGTGGACTAATATGTTTGCACTGAATTCCCCAATAAAGAAGCAAATCCTGACCTCTTTGATACCCTCGCAAATCACATTATACATGGTCCCTACAGTGCGGCTAATATGAATTCTCCATGCATGAAAAATACAAGGTGCAAGAAAAAATATCCAAAACTTTTTGCACCAATCACTACAATGGAAGCTGATGGATATCCGGTTTATAGAAGACGTGATACAAGTAACATTCACACCTTCTTACTGAACATTGCACTTCATACTTATGCTGCACCAATACTGATTTTCTTTTACCTCCTACATACAGGCCAGTCATATATGATCAAAAATCAGCCCCTCGACAACCATCACGTTGTCCCATATAATCCTTTCTTATCATAATTGTATAATTGTCATATCAACATGGAAGTCTGTGCTGGTATTAGGTGCGCGAAGTACACTTACAAATACATGTATTCATCCTTTCTTATCTCGATTGTATCGCTGTCATATTAACGTTGATTTTGGTGCTAGTTTTAGGTGTGTGAAGTACATTCACAAGTACATCTATAAAGGCTACGATCGAACCACTATGGTTCTAGGGGCACAAGACAAGATCCAGCAGTACCTTGATTCCAAGTACATCGGACCACATGAAGCTGCTTGGCGCATATTTGACTATCACATTCACCAGGAGATGCCAACCGTTAGAAGACTACATTTACATTTGCCAGGCATGCATCGCATCGTCTATGATCCTACGGAATCTCCAAAATCCTCATTAAGAGAGCCCAAAATGAGGTTTTTACCCTGACGCGGTACTTTACTTGGTATGCTGCCCACGAACATACAATAGCATATGGTTACCAGGAATTTCCTCAGCATTTTGTCTGGATATCAAACAACTGGTCACCAAGAATGCGAGGCTTCGCAATTGGTTGCATTTACATTGCCTCCCCTAATTCTGGAGAATGCTTCTACTTGTGACTATTGTTAACTGTAGTCAAAGGATCAAAATCCTTTGAGGACCTGCGCACTGGCAACGCGGTTGTGTGTGAAACTTTTAAGATGACATGTATTGCGCGAGGACTACTGGAAAATGATTCTGAGTGGATACAATGCCTACAGGAAGCATCTATCATGAAGATCGGCAAACAGTTGAGAAAGTTGTTTTGTATCATACTTACTCACTGCTCTCCTCTTCACCCATTGCTCCAATGGAATCAGTTCTCCTCTGCCATATGCGATGATCTGTGTCACTGCCTCTCAACTTCCGTAAACATTGCAAATCCTACTGAAGCACATGTCAAAGATTGCGGCCTCCATCTTATTAACGAGATGCTTCTGGAAACCGGTAAGACATTGCTGGATTACCCACCAATGCCAACCCCAACCGCATCTTGGCAGGCACACACCGGCAATAGACTAATTCTAGAACACCAAATCCTACATATTCAGGCACGTCTATTCTTACCTTCACTTTAACTGCCACTGTTGTTTTTACATAATGGCCCTTTAATATATTTACACTATCTACAGGCCTTGGAAGAAACCGTTGATGATGCTGTCTACCAGCTGAACACTGAACAGCGTAGTGCGTATGATGCTATCATGTCATCCATGATAGAACACAAAGGTGTTGTTTTCTTCCTAACTGGCGGGGTGGGAACTGGCAAGACATTTGTTTACAATACAATCGCCCAAAAGTGTCACTCCCTTGGACATACAGTCATCTTTGTTGCTTCCTCCAGAATAGCAGCCCTCCTACTTAGAGCTGGAAGAACAGCTCACTCCACCTTTTCCATACCACTTGATGTGTTAGATACTTCAGTCTGTGGATTTGGTAAACAATCACAACAGAGCCAGCTGTTGAGACAAACCAAGCTCATCATATGGGATGAGATTCCCATGCAACATCGATATTGTGTGGAAGTCGTTGAACGTACTCTCCTAGATATGCTAGACACACCTTCACTGTTCGGTGGTATTACTGTCATTCTCGGCATTGACTGGCATTAGACTTTGTCGGTCATAAATAAAGGAAACCGAGGACAAGTCGTTGGAACATGCTTAAAATGCTCTATCTTATGGTCTTCAGCTCGAACCCTAACAGCAAACATGCGCTTACACAGCTATATTCCTTCCAACATTGCATACAACACTTTCCTGAATCTGGTATTATACTGTACTAAATGTTACCATTCTAGGCCTCATGCCTTTTTTACTAACATGTACACTATTGCTTCTACATGTAGGTTGGCTGCGATTCAACAGAAATGATACCCATCCCCAACCACATTCAAAAGCTCACAGAATTGAATCATCTTATGGCTTTCGTCTACTCAGGCCTCGGTGTTCCCGCTACGTCAATACCATCATACTTGACTGAGCAGAATATCTTTACTGCTAGGAATGATGATGTTGCAGCTATCAATGTATCAACCCTTAACATCTTCCCTGGCACTGTCCACACCTACCTTGCTGCTGATAGCATGTCAGAAGCTGATAATGCAAATCCATGCATACAAAATTGCTACCCTAATGAGTTCCTAAACTCTCTCAATCCAACTGGACTCCCACCTTTCTGTCTTGAACTGAAAGAAGGTTGTCTAGTTATACTATTGGGAAATATTACTCCCAAATGCGGACTGTGTAATGGTACAAAATTGATGATTACCAGATGCAATCAGCGTATTCTTGAGGCGATGATACTGATCGACGACCAAGCTGGGGAGTTGGAATTCATACCATGCATCTCATTGACATCCTCCGACTCTACTATGCCTTTCCACTTGACAAGGTGCCAATTCTCAGTTCGGTTGGCTTTTGCAATGGCTATCAACAAATCTCAGGGACAGTCCAAGAAATATGTCGGGATCGATCTTCATAACCATGCTTTCAGTCATGGTCAGGCTTATGTTGCCCTGTCACGCTGCACGTCATACCATAGGCTCAGCTTATTACTGCCCAAAGATAGCATGTCCTACACGGTGAACATCGTGTATGAAGAGGTTGTCAACTAAATCAGGTACCAACACGACGTCGATGTTACATACTTTCACAGATATTACCGTTACTGTTTGTTTATATTCTTTTTATTTGATCGCAGTTCTTCTTTCATGCATTGCTGATCCTATTCCTACGTTACCTTTATTCTGCAACTTTTACGTGATTACGACATCTACAGTTATTTGCTTTTTCCCTCCCATAAGTCGGTTTGCTGTTTTTCCCCTCCCGTAAGGGGATCACGAAGTTTTGCTGTTTGTTTGTTTGTTTCTCTACCCTTCTGTAGGTATATGTTTCTTCTTTGGTTTCCTTGGTGTTGTTTATGCTTTTTTTGGGTGTTCTATTGTTATTGAGTTCAATTTTTTTTTTTTGGGTGGGGGTGGGGGTGGGGGGGATCATTCAATTTTCTTAGGTGCCAATTGGCTTCCTACAGTGTATTTTGTGCAGAATTTATGCAGTTTTCTTAGTGAGTACAATTTTTTTTTGAAATCTATCTCGAATATGTATTTTTGGTTGTCCTGCTTTCTTAATTGATAGTGAAATGTGATGATGATTATGCTACGTTTTCCAAAGGCAGCTGTTGAAAGGGTTGATATTGGTGAATCTGTTGGGCTAATGGCTTGCAAAGCTATGGTTGCCTATCATTATCGTGATTCCAGCAAAGCACTTTTTCAAGTCTTACTCTTCAAAATTTGAGAAGTAGGAATGTCAATCTTCTGATATATTAGAGTGGAGCCCTAGGTGGACAACTCTGTTGTAGTACATTATATTCGACATTTTCTTCTATCTCCAGGTCTTCTATCAGATGAACATATCTCAGCTTTTGAATGACTATTTTTACTACTTCGTGTCGTCCTTCTAACTAAGGCCACGGGCAAGACTTTAGTATAAATAAATTATGATCATATTATTTTTCATGTAAATGCTTGAACCATAGCCAAATAAACCCACTAAATGACTTTCACTGTATACATATTGAATATTTAGGGTATTTTTGATTTGATGACAAAGTGGTTTGAAAAACATTTTAAGGAAAAAATCACTTTTAGTCCCATAGGATTGCTCAAGTTTCACTATTGGTCCCATAGGATTCAAAATATCACTATTAGTCTCATAACTTCAATAACTTTAATCAATTTTGCTCATTTTAATATGTTTTACCTGCAATAGCAAGTTTTATTAGTTTTTTAATTTTTTAATAATTCAAATACAAAACTAAAATTGAAATCCATACTATAACACTCCGATTTCATTACATAAATAAAAGAACAATTCTTCTACTCCATATGTGTGGTATAATTGGTGTTTTCCGATGAGATTTGTAGTGAGGGTGAGGAACCAATTTTGGGATTTTCACTATGTTGGCTGGCCTCTGTTCTGTACGGAAATGACCGATTCGTTTGATGGGTACTATTGATATTTATGTTATTTTAACTTATGTATAATCAAGATTACTATGGTAGTAGAACCCAAATCAGGTGTTACTGTTTATTCAGGTGTTCTGTTATTTAATTCCTGTTTTTAGTATATTCTTTGCTACATTTTGCTGCCTTTGTTTGGATTTGGTCGCCGATTGTTTTTAATTCACGTTTTTTGGTTGCTACTTATTTTTTGGGTTCTACAATGATTTTTTTAGTTTATTTGTTGTTGTACAAATTTCTGCAACATCTGATTTTTTTAGTTTTTGGGTTCTACACTGATTTTTTTAGCAGTGCTAAACAGATTCCTATCTGGATGTGGATGATACATGAAAATATTGCAGTGTTTTTAAGGGTTGCAGGTTTTTCAAATATAATCGTTCGTGTTTTTCTTGATTGCATTGTTGTTGTTGTTGTTTGTATGGAAATATTTGTAGTTTTCTAGAGCAGTTTTAGTTGCTGTTGCACGGTTTGAGGTATTCTTGATTGCACATGTGCTGGTTTTTCTTGGTTGCATTGTTGTCATTTTTCTTGTGGAAATAGTTGTTGTTTTGATGATAAGTTTTTTCTTATTTCTAATTTTATTTAATTTTAATAATTTTTAATTAAAAACCTGCTATTGCAGGTAAATTATAGTAAAAGAACCAAAATTGATTAGAGTTATGGAACTTATTGAACTAATAATAATACTTTGAATCCTATGGGACCAATAGTAAAACTCCAACAATCCGATTGGACTAAAAGTGATTATTTCCCCAACATTTTAATAGTTTTATTGGTACGTGAAAAGCATTTTAATAATAATTATTAATCAATTATAAGTCATTTGCTGTCACATAATTTATGCATCCGCCGTGTTTAGGGTGATGTCTAATCACGCATTTTGTGACAAATGAATTATTTTATAACATGTTTTGTTGCAACATAATTATGCATATGGTGGAGAATTTTGTTTTAAGAAACGATTATATCCTATACTATTAATTCTAGCTGAGTGTTTCCGTTTGCAGAGTTAACGGCGTTAGGAAT
The DNA here is from genome assembly GCA_025802335.1 of Pinguicula primuliflora. Classification (NCBI taxonomy): domain Eukaryota; kingdom Viridiplantae; phylum Streptophyta; class Magnoliopsida; order Lamiales; family Lentibulariaceae; genus Pinguicula; species Pinguicula primuliflora. The sequence goes on from JAOYMZ010082891.1 coordinate 9,119, forward strand.
TTGTTGTCTGTTCTGTCCTTTTGCATTTTTTTTGCGTCGATTTTTATTTGGTTTTTTATTTTATTATTATTTTTTTCCTTTATCTTGCTTCTTAATAAAATCAAATTTATTCGGCAATCCGCCCATTTTTTGTCGAAATAGACTTCGCCATAATTATCAGAGACATCGACCCCTTTTATATGACATGCGACTTCATATAATTTTGACGTACTTATCCATTTGCGCGCAGATAATTTTACGTTATGACAGGGATCGTTTTATGTACTAGTGACTTCAGTCACGGGCAACGAACCTAATTTCATACATGGGTAATTTTAACTTCAGATACGGGTCATTTTAAATTCAAACACAGGCACTTTTATCTACCAGACTATTAATAATTCTGGCTCAGATTTTAAGTTAACTATTCCTAACGGCGTTTGAATTTCGTGTCTGTTTTGTCCTTTTGTGGTTTTTTTTTTGCGGTGCGATGTATTCAGATTTTTTAACCCTTCTTTTCTTACTTTCTCTCTTACTTCTTAATTCAAATTTTTTTTCGTTTTTTCCTTCCCTCTCTCTTACTTCTTATTAAAAGTGTATTTATCCAACTGCGCCGCTCATCGCTTGCTGTAACAGAGTCTGTCATAATTATCAGTATATCGTGTGCATTCATATGACATGTGACTTCATATAGTTTCAACGTACTTATCCGTTTCTGCACGGGTAATTTTACGTTATGACACGGGTCATTTTATGTAGCAGTGACTTCAGTCACGGGGAATATTCTATTAATAGTATATTGTAATCAACATCACTTATGGGGAAAAAATCATGGACCTACATGTAGAAAGAAATCTGTTTAATTTGTGTTGGATTAAATAATCCCTGAACGGTGCCAAAAAACTATTGTTTGCGACAGAGCGATGGATTACTCACGAACTCACACTCTTTTTAAAACAGCCAACCTACTAACTCATCAAGGGAGTATGATTATTTAACAAGCATTAGGATGAGTTTTGCAAATTTGACTGATAAGGTGACTGATGACTGATAAGGTGACTGATGACTGATAAGGTAACTAATGAGGTGACTAATAAGGTGATTGATTTAATTAGATTTATTTCACAAATTTACCTGATACGATGACTGATTCGTATAATGACATAAAAGATATTATTTTATATTATTATTATATTTTTTAATAATATTTAATATTTCAATTATTATTAAATGAAAAATGTTTTTAGCTTTACTAATTTTAATTTATTGTTTAAATATATAATTATTATTTTAAATATTAACAATAAAGTTGATCGAACAAGAAGAACAGGAATTGGAAATTAAATAATAAAAGAGACAATACATAAGAAGAGATATGTAGGTATATAAAGTCAATAGTAAAATTAGAATGAAATACTTATAAGTCACTTTATTTTTTAATCAAGTTGAAAAAAATGACTTTTCAAATCATTCACATTATAAGACAGAAGTTCGATGTTCATGTAACAGGATTATTTTATCAAATTAATTTATAAGGCAAAATTAACAGATAATGTGACAGATAAGGCGACGTTAAATACAGCCTTAATCTAATGTTAAGTCACAAAAAAGGACGTAAATAATGTAGCCAATGGCGAAGTTAAGATTTTTCGCAAGAGTAACACAATCGTTACGTGATTTATTAGTAAATTTAAATAATATAAATAAAAAATAATATGCAAATTGATTATATGTCAAATTTGTTTCGAATACAATACCTCCACATTGTAGATAAAATACAAGTTTATCTTTTTCTGTGTAGTGGTGCTGATAGAGTAAAACTTTTGAGTCCCACCCAGCTAAAATCCATGTGATGTGCATTGTTTATCCCACTTAAAGTAGTCCTTATAATACACTTGGCTAAGGTATATATGAAGCAATAAAATAATAGATAAGTTTGTCAAGTAAAATTCCATATTATATAAGGGCACGATAGTTGAATTTCATATTATTTAATTTATTTAATATATACATATACAGGACAGATCCTATTGTCAGTTTTCTGGTGGTCAGTTTTCCCTTGCGTGTACAATTTTTTCAATTAGCCATTCGTTTTCGAAATTGATCACACCATTGGAAAGCTTATACATTGAATTGCATATGTGCAAGTTTGGGTGATATTCCGACGACGTTATCACCGTTTAACGGAGGGTTATAAATCCCCTTGGGTTAAGTAGTCCTAAATAGGGT
>JAOYMZ010082902.1:0-11326 GCA_025802335.1 Pinguicula primuliflora
GATAGTTAATGTGATTCGTTCACTAACTGATGAAATGGAGGACTTTTGTTGGGCTCCTTTCACAATCTTAATGACTTATAATATGTGTATCAAGACGTTTGCTGATATTGCTAAGTGCATTGAGCAAGAGTATGAAGGGTGTGTCTTCTTCGACTCATGGGAAGACTCTAAAGTCTTCAGAAAATCCCAATAAAGAAGAAAATACACAAACAATATCTATGGGAAAATGGTCCAAAGAATGTAGCGCATATAAAGTATTACAACTGCGAAAAGAAACAACATTTCTCTCGGGTATGTTCCGAATCTAGAAATGTACGTTTCATTCGCAATAACCCTTAGTTATGCACATGCTCCTATGCATTTGTTGCAATTCTTTCCTATGTGGATTATTAACCAGGAGCTAACCAATACGCAGTAAATTATTGTATTGTGTTTATCGAGTTTCATCACAATGATTTTGGAACGCAAAGTATAGCTATGGGGCCGGCAATGTAAATGATGTTGGCATTCGCAATTACAAGTGTCAGCTTCATGGCATGAACACATTGTTATTGTATGACACCATTTTTGTATCTGTCATACGTTGTTGTTTGATTTCAATTCTTTAATCAGTATATTTGGGATTTGCTTTTAACCTCAGAGTGAATGGTATAAGAATCATGTATGGAGACAATGTGTTTGGACGCAGATCTTATAAACATGATTTCTGTGTTCTAGATCTAGATGATGTTTATTCAAGTATAAACAGTTCATCCATTGCCTTAATATCCAATGCAAATAAAACTCTTAATCCGTAAAATGGCTTGCTAGACTTAATTGATCAAGATAAGCTTAGACTAGGTAAGTGATGTCTTTTAAACATCAACACAAGGGTTAAAGTGCCCATGTGTGAACCTTGCTTAGGTAGCAAGGTTAGCAAAAGTCTTTTAGTAAGGCTTATAGAGTCAGTAATCCTTTATATCTAATTCATCCCTATATTTGCAGACCCTTCTGCGTAAAAGCATGTCTTAGGGATTCCCATTTTCGTCCCCTTCATAGATAACTACTCATGTTTTTGTTACGTGTATATGTTATCTTACTGTAATGAAGCGCTCGATATGTTCAAACTTTAAGTGGTGGAAGTCGAAACACAGTTAGGTCGAGAAGCTAACACTTTCAGAACTAATCGTGGTCGCGAATATCTTTCTAATTCATTCAGAGAATATTGTGATTAAAAGGGCATTGTAAGGAAACTTACTATTCCATACACTCTACAGCAAAACGTTGTTGTGGAATGCATGGATCGAACTTTACGTAATGTGATTAATAAGTCTAACCTATCCACAAATCTTTGGGAATATGCGTTACTTATGACAACAAATATCCTCAATCGTGTGCCAAGTAAAAGTGTGTCCACCACTCCGTATGAGTTAAGCCACTCTTAGACCATATGTGACCATTGGGATCAGCAGCTATGTGCATGACCAAACCCGTCAACATGGAAAACTTGGTCTAAGAGCAAACCAAATGGTTGTTCATTCGTTAGCCTGGACATGCGAGATGATAAGTATTGTTAAGTGAATATTCGAATGAGGCATGACTGAAATTGATAGTTGCAATGTCGATATACTAGATGGATCAGTTCCGGTGATATAAGACAGTGCAGTCAATTGTATGAGTTAGAATGAGAACTGCCACTATCTCTTAGTGTGAGGGAGAATATGTTTCACCATAACAACAAAAGATAGTGAAATTTTGCATTTTGCAAGTGAGAGTTTTCGTAATGAAGGTGAGAATGCTAACGAGGTCAGTCCTCGGCAGCATTTTCAAATACCTTCTACCTATGAGACTACAATTTCCACTGACAAATGGGTTAGTGGAAGTGAAGTAGTCCTTTTAAATAGGTAATTTGATCAGAAATTCCGCATATTACAAGTGTGAGCTTGCGAAATGAAGGTATAAATGCAAATGAGGTCAGTCCTCAACAGCAGTGTCTAATACCATTAACTGATGAGACTACAAATTCCACCGACCAACGGATTTGTGAGAGTGGTCATTCGAATAGGCAAGTTGATCAACAACCTTCTGTACCTGATACAGATGTAGCTACGAATTCCATCGACTTTGGGGCTAGTGGGAGTGGATTCTTGACAATGGTAGCTGAAAATCTTATCATTTGATGGAAGAATTCCTTGATGATATTGTCGGATTGAGGAAGATGTGTTCTTCTATGTACATTTTGAAGTATAAAAATCCATCTCTTATCGTGAGAAATGGCTTAGCACTATAAAGGATGTATGGATTCAATGAAAATAAATGAGGTTTGAGAACTATTCGAAAGTTCAAAGCCCAACTCGTGACGAAAATCTTTACCCAATTTGGGGGTATTGACTGGTGAGAATGGTCCCTATTTGCCCACATCTGATCTTGGTTGTCCATTTGGATATCGAATTATAACAAATGGACCTAATACATGGATCAAGCTGTTGGGGTTGTCTCAGAAGGGCAAGAAGACAATTGTGTCATCTTAACAGATCCATGTATGGTTTAAAACAGTCTTCCAGATTATGATACCTCTAATTTCATGAAGATATTACTTTGTATGATTTCATCATGATTAATGAGGACCATTGTGTGTATGTCTTAAGCATAAAGGAATGAATCTTGTTTCATTTTCCATGTGTCAGTGACATACTGTTTGCCGAAAATAACATGGAAAAGATCAACTCCATTAAACAATGGTTATCCTCTCCCTTCGGTATGAAGGATATGAGTGAATCTAGATATGTACTAAGAGTTGAGATTTGCAGAAATCATTTAAGAGATTGTTGAGTCTGTCTCAACAAACAAGATCTTATAGCGATCCAGGATGCATAACTCGAAACCTGTTGATAAGAGTTTGGCACTAAACCTCGAGCAATACCTTAAAACAAATAAAGAGAAGGAGGAGATGAGCACAGTTCTTTATGCAAGTGCTATAGGAAGTCTATTGTATGCCATGTTATGTACACGGCCGGACATTTGTTTCGTGGTTGAATCGGTTAATGGTTACCAATGCAACTAGGACCTGCTCATTGGCAAGCAGTTAAGTGAATCTTTCGTTGCCTATGTGGTACGACTGATCTAATTGTGTTATCAAAGGAGAGATATGCACTAAAAAGGATACATGGATGTCGATTGAGGAGGCGACTTGGTGAGTCCAAGTCCACCTATAGATATGACATCATCCTCGATGGAGGAGTTATATCATTTGCAGTAATAAGTAAGACTGCATTGCTATGCCAACTATGAAAATAAAGTATGTCATTATTGCGATAAATACTGTAGTGATTTTGTTCGCTAAGGATTCAAAGTTTCATAGAAAGACGAAGCACATCCAGAAAAGATATTGCTTTGTTTTGGACAACAAACACATATCATATTCAAGTATGTCCATTCTGACAAGATCATTACAAAATCAATTACCAAACCCATTCCTAGAGATATATCTAGAGCTCATATCATGAGTCTGGGAATTCGTAAGGCATGACGACATCTTGTATATTTGTTAGGGAACATGTTTATGTAATGAATTGCTTAGTGAAATAGAAAGACGTTTCGTTTTCATGCTACGCAATTATTATGAGTTTGCAAATCAATTACACAGACAATATAGAATGTCACAAAGTTTTATATGGTCTCATCAGGAGGATATGAGGTACATGGACTCCATCTTGTACGTTTTGATAGTAGACAGGATACATTCATCTTGCTCCCAAAGATTGAAGGTGTAATAAACAGAAAACGTCACATTTCAATTTAATCCAAACCAAGAGCATGAGACATACAGAGAATAAAACACCATCTTCTGAAATTAATTAATCACAAAAATGCTGCACTGCATGCGTTCCTGGATTTGGAGACGAGTTTTAAAATAAAATGCATGAAGATTGCAAATTTTATAGCTTGTTTACCAACTAGCTCAGGGTCGCCGGTGCCACTTTGATTTTAGGTAGTTGGCTTCTTTCCATTGCTGTACTTTGAAACCTTTCTCCTTCATACACTTTTTTCCAGCCTTGCACTCAATATCTACAATCTTATCGAGACGGTCCACTTTACCGACAGAGATCTTCGGGAGCTTGTCGAATATTTGTTGGTACTCCATCGTCGGATCCTTAATGGTGAACGAAGAATTGAAGTGGATATCGATTATGTAGGTGGCATCCCCCTTTGCTACTTCCAGGTACAGTTCATCCACTGCAAATGTAGGGAAACAATAGCTTTATCATTGGAGTGGTGGGGAGGAAAATGAAAACTTGAAATATGATTACCATTCGGTGCAAAGGACTGTTTCTTCATGTTGAGTTGGTGTATGATAAAATTGTAGTCCTCGACAACTAAACAATCTCGTACGTCTTTGAGCTTGCCGATCTTCTCCATTTCATCAATTTGTGTTGTGACTTCCAATAGCCTTCTTTCAATGTCATCCAAAGAGTGTGCGAGACTCTTCATAAAACAAGAAAACCAATTAGATATGAAGAAAGAGATAAGGAATTTTGACTCTGCATAAAACAAGAAATTTATCACTATAAGAGCTTCTTCGGGATCCGTGACTCTTTCCATAGAGTTCCTCCGCCAAGTTCAGAGGAGCTTCTCAGGTGAACTTCATTTGTTGTTCCACATACTTGTCATGTAATGTTGTGTATCATGCAGGAGTGAATTTCAACACCGGTTTGAATAATTCTATGGAACTGTTTGATAATGTTTTGGCCATGATCTAGTATGTATGAGACCAAAAATTTGATCAAAGCCATGATCCCTCTCATGAAAGCTTCAAGAATTGGGAGTTCATATTGTCAATATTTGTTCTCGACAAGTATGAAATATTCGCTTAATGGTAAGAAACTTATTTTGGAAGTGTGAGACTACCGACTTCATCGTCACTCTACTTTGAAAAGTTGGAAAATGAATTGATATTATGTGGAAATACTACTTCATTAAACCAAAGACACAAACTTATGCCCCTAATTTATTAACACTATCATCTACCTCTGTCTTGATAGACATTATGACAATTCAACTGAAGTAATGTAGCCTGCACTAGACTCAAATCAAAAGGAGTTTCGGTTACAAATCATGGAGGATAATCAGGGAGCACAATCAGGGATTCAAAACCAGATTTTGAATATAGTAACCGAAGGCTGATTTCAAGGATAAGGTTGATTTCAAGGATCTAATTAAATGCATCCTTTGTGTAGACGTAGAAGTTCAGTATATAAGTAGCACACATACATTGTAAAACAACAAGTTGAATACAAAAAATACAGAGAGCAATACCTTTTTTGGCTCAAGATTTCTTTAAGACTTTTTGCCTTCTCTGTTGTTCACTTCTTCTTGGTATCTGAGCTCTGTAAACATGTCTTCCGCAACATTAAATGTTGGCAATTTTGTCACTCTTAAATTGAAGTCAGAAAACTTTCAGCTATGGAGGGAACAAGTCTTGGCTCTTGCTGAAAGTCAGGAACTTATTGGACAACTCACAGGAGAAACTCCACCACCAACTGCTACACTTGTAGCTGCTGCATCAGATCAACAAGCAATTCCCAATCCAGAATTTACGAAATGGAAAACAGCAGATCGTTTGCTGAGGGGCTGGATCATTGGAACATTGGCCGAAGAGGCAATCAACCATGTGATTGGATTGGATCTGGCAAGTGAGGTTTGGTCAGCTCTCAAAGAAGCTTATGCACAATCATCTCAAGAAAGGCAATTCCAACTGTCTCAACAGTTTACATATATGAAGAAAACTCAAGAAATCACACTCAGTGATCACTTGTCAAAGTTTAAAAAAATCTGTGACGACCTTGCTGCTATTGGATTTCCTGTTAGCGACAAGCAAAAAGTGTTTTCCTTGCTTACCAGTTTAGGAGGCAAGTATGAATCGTTCACCACCACAATGCTGAGGCCTCCAATGCCATCATTCAAGGAGATAATTCCATTGCTCCAAGGCCTTGAAACTCGGCAGACGCTTCATTCTGCTGATACCTTCAACTATTCTGCATTCTATGCTGGAAAAAATGCAGGACGAGGCTCTAGACTTCGTGGACCTCAGCATAACTTCTCCTCAATAGGGCGTGGTTTTGTACTTGCAAATCACTCTCGTTTTCCACAAGAAAATAGTTCCAACAATGGCTTCAATCCACGTCGCACTACACGTGATGTCACATGCCAGATCTGCAACAAAGGAGGCCATATTGCAATAAGATGCTGGCAAAGGTTCAACCATTCAGTGCAGCCTGAGAATCTTCCACGGGCTTATAATGCTACGAATGATAATTCATTAATCTGCCCTGAAGAGTGGACCTCTTATACTGGAGCTTCTGCTCACATGACATCAAATGAAGGTATACTCTCCAATCTCATACCATATTCTGGCCATAATCATGTTATGATTGGAAATGGCAAATTTTTGAGGGTAACGCATACAGGTGATGCAATTATTGAAACTGAAGGAAAACCTTTTATTCTTAAGGATGTTTTATTGGTTCCTGATCTTGAACGAAGTTTGTTATCCGTGGGGCAACTAACTTTTGATTTTAATGTGGTTTGTGAATTTTCACATGATGGTTTTTTGGTAACTAACTTCTGATTTTAATGTGGTTTGTGAATTTTCACAAGTGATCTTGCTGAAGGGCGAAAAGAGGGGTAATCTGTACCTCATGAACTCACCTGCAATGGCTTTCTTCTCTCGTAGATTTCAAGTAACTACCAAGGACATTTGGCACCAGAGACTTGGTCACCCACAGGCTGCTGCAGTGGATCACCTCCTACATAAAAATTTCATTCAGTCTTCTAGCAATAAAAACAGCTCCTTGTGTGAAAGTTGTCAGTTAGGCAAGCTGGCTAAATTTCCATTTGAGGCATCTATTTCGTGTTCTAATAAGGCTTTTGAGAAACTTCATATTGATTTATGGGGCCCGTCACCGACTTTGTCTAAGCATAATTTTCGATATTATGCTGCCATTGTAGATGACTTTACCAAGTTTGTTTGGTTATTTCCTCTGAAACGCAAGTCTGATTTTATTGATCAGTTTGTTCATTTTGACAATTATGTTAAACGTCAGTTTGCTACAGAGATTAAGATTATACAAACAGATGGGGGTGGTGAGTTTGTCAATCAGCAGCTTGAACATTATTTAAAAAAAACAAGCATTCTCCATCACATTTCATGTCCTTACACACCAGAGCAAAATGGCAAAGTGGAGAGGAGACATCGTATGATCCGTGAGCTGGGAATAACAATGATGATTCACGCAAATATTCCGAAGTATTTTTGAGTTGAAGCATTCACCACAGCAGTTTTTCTCATGAATAGAATGCCTCTGGCAAGTCTGCAATGGGATTCATCCTTTTTTCGACTCTTTGGGAAGCAGCCTGATTATAAAAGCTTGAGAGTATTTGGTTCAAAGTGCTATCCTTATACTTGGGATACTCGTAAGAGTAAATTTGATCAGAAGTCGACTCCTTGCATTTTCCTTGGTTATAGTGATCGACACAAAGGATACAGGTGCTTCTCAATCTCTGAAAATCGTTTTTACATATCCAGGCATGTAGCATTTGATGAAATTAATTTTCCTTATAAGAACAAAGATTCAAGTTCAGGGCATTATACATTGGCTCATTTTCAAGAATTTGAAGAGCTGTCCACAGATCGGCCGGTTGTTACTGATCTAATGTCTTCAGTTACTTCTGCAACAACCAATTCAACTCATGTTGATATACCTATTCTGAGGACAAGCACCAGTAGTCCATTGACAGCACCTTTGTCTGATATTGCACTTGCAGACACACATATGGATTCTAATCATGTTGATATGCCTATTTTGAGGACAAGCACCAATGGCACATTGACAACACCTTTGTCTGATATTGCACTTGCAGACATACATATGGATTTCAATTCTCCTGATGAGTTTTTTCAACCTCTCCATGCAGCATCTCCCTCCAGGAACACTTCAGTTATTGAAACAGCCCTTCCAACATCCTCTGCTCACGATATAGCTCAGCATGACATTATCATGTCTGCTTCTATTACTGCCGGTTCAGACCATCTCTCTTCAGTTCCTCATCCTATTGAAGAATGTCATGAACCTTTACCTCTTACTGATGAGCCTAATATCAGTCATCAACCTGACTATGTGAATCCCCATCCTGTCCAGACAATAGTTTCGGCTTCTTCTTCTCTTCCATCAAGGCAACATCCTATGATAACTCGCAGGGGTACACAAACCAAATCCTAAGTACGCTTTATTCCATGACTATTCTGTCATTCCTAAGGAACCTCGTACTACAAAACAAGCCTTAAAACATCCAGAATGGAAGAAGGCTATGCAAGAAGAATTTGATGCTCTCCTCCTCAATCAAACTTGGAAACTAGTTCCTCGTCATGACAAGATGAATGTGGTTTCGTCTCGATGGGTATTTAAGGCCAAACTTAATGCTTCGGGATAGGTTGATCGTCTGAAAGCACGCCTAGTTGCTTGGGGGTACACTCAAGAACCAGGAATAGATTTCAATGAAACATACTCGCCAGTCATAAAGCCGGGAACTATACGTTGGGTCTTATCTTTTGCCACTATGAAAGGCTGGTCCATTCATCAATTGGACGTTAAAGATACATTCCTTCATGGTTTTTTACAAGAAGAGGTTTTTATGGAACAGGCCCCTGGTTTCATTGATATCAACCACCCTTCTCATGTTTGCAAATTACAAAAGGCATTATATGGTCTTCGACAGGCTCGAAGAGCTTGGTTCGATCGTTTCAGTATGTTCCTTCTTCATTTTGGCTTCGTGTGTAGTAGTGCAGATTCTAGCATGTTCATCTATCAGGAAGGTGACATTTTCCTGGTTCTTCTACTATATGTGGATGACATTCTCCTTACTGGATCTCATCCTAATTTCCTTACTTAGTTCATCACTACATTAAACACGGTTTTTGCAATGAAGGATTTAGGACCCATACATTACTTCTTGGGTGTACAGATCACTCCTACCTCTCAAGGTTTATTCTTGAATCAAGCCAAATATGCTATTGATCTTCTAGAACGTAGTGGTATGCACGAGTCAAAGTCAATTAAAACACCATTGAGCACCAAACTTTCTATTGATCCTGCTACTCCTCTTTTATCAGATGCTACATCCTATCGTTCACTTGTAGGTGGACTGCAATACCTCACTATGACGAGGCCTGATCTCTACCATAGTGTTAACTATGTCTCTCAATTCATGCATAATCCTACTACTGCCCACTTAGCTCTTGTTCGTCGAATTTTCAGATATGTCAAGGGTACTTTCATGTATGGTTTGCACATTCAATCACGGAGTGACTTGAATCTCTATGCTTTCTCGGATGCAGACAGGGCTAGTTGCCCTCAGACTCGTTGTTCTACTATCGGATATTGTACATTTCTTGGCAGCAATTTGATATCTTGGAGTTCCAAGAAACAACCAACAGTTTCCCGCTCTAGTACTGAGTCTGAATATTGTGCCATGGCACAGACCACTGCAGAGATAACCTAGATTACATTCCTACTTCGTGATCTGAGGATAGACCTTCCACGACCGCCAATTCTATTTTGTGATAACTTAAGTGCTCTATTTCTTACGGACAATCCAGTTCTTCATGCACGAAGTAAACACATTGAACTTGACTATCATTATGTTCATGAAAGGGTTGCTCTTGGCTTACTGCATACCCAACATATTTCTACATCTCGTCAGATCGCTGATGTCTTCACCAAGCCTCAAAGCTCATCAGCTCTTGACATTGTGCGTCGCAAATTGTGCATGGAGACCCTGCACAACTTGAGGGGGGATGATAGACATTATGACCATTCAGCTGAAGTAATGCAGCCAGCACTAGACTCAAATCAAAAGGAGTTTCGGTTACAAATCATGGAGGATAATGAGGGAGCACAATCAGGGATTCAAAACCAGATTTTGAATATAGTAACTGAAGGCTGATTTCAAGGATAAGGCTGATTTCAAGGATCTGATTAAATGTATCCTTTGTGTAGACGTAGAAGTTCAGTATATAAGTAGCACACATACATTGCAAAACAACAAGTTGAATACAAAAAATACAGAGAGCAATACCTTTTTGGCTAAAGATTTCATGAAGACTTTTCGCCTTCTCTGTTGTTCACTTCTTCTTGTCTTTATCGTCACTGTTGATCATTACGCTCCTCTGAACTTGACAGAGGAAATGTATGGAAAGAGCCATGGATCCCGAAGAAGCTCTCATCGTGATAAATTTCTTATTTTATGCAGGGTCAAAATTCCTTCTCTATTTCTTTATCTCTAATTGGTTTTCTTGTTTTATGAAGTGTCTCGTACACTCTTTGGACGACATTGAAATAGGGCTATTGGAAGCCAACACCCATTTGTTTGAAACAGAGAATATCGGCATGCTCAAAGACGTTTGAGATCGTTTAGTTGACGAGGAATACAACGCTATTAGACACCAACCCAACATGAAGAAATAGTCATCTGAACCGAACGGTAAACATATTTCAAGTTTTCATTTTCTTCCCCACCATTCCAATGATAAAGGTATTGTTCCCCTACATTTGTAGTGGATGAACTGTACCTGGAAGTAGCAAAGGGGGATGCCACCTACATAATCGAGATCTGCTTCAAGCCTTGAATCACCATTAAGGATCCAACGATGGAGTACCAATGAATTTTCGACACGCTCCTGAAAATCTTCATCGGTAAAGTGGACCGTCTCGAGAAAATTGTAGATATTGTGTGCAAGGCTTGATAAAGGTGTCTGAAGGAGAAAGATTTGGAAGTAAGGCCATGGAAAGAAGCCACCTACCTTAAATCAAAGTGGCACCGGCAACCATGAGTTGGTTGGAAAACAAGATAGAAAATTTACAATCTTCATGCATTTTAGTTTAAAACTCGTCTGCAAATCCAGGACTGCATGCAGTGTAGCATTTCTGTGATTAATTAATTTCAGAAGATGGTGTTTTATTCTTTGTTTTAACCCGAATTGTGACGTTTTCCGTTCATTATACCTTCGATCCTTGGGAGCAACATGAATGTATCCTGTCTACTATCAAAACATACAATACAAGATGGAGTCCATCTACAATTACCAAGCATAATCATTTTATTTCGTGACAGAAGATGAACATCATCATTCTTCCAAGTTCATGTTATGTTCATTGCCAGTTATACGCTTTGTCATCGAATAGGTATATACCATCCTCCTTAGCAACCCAAATGCATACATTCTGATCATTGCAAGGAGAGAGGAACCATTTTGGGCTATAAACTTCGAAGGCCCTGTGCGCCTTCCCCC
>JAOYMZ010082913.1:0-11325 GCA_025802335.1 Pinguicula primuliflora
TCATAAAATTTGAAGAACATTCCTAGTGCACGGATTGGTCTTCAATTGGTACACTAGAAAACAAAAATAACATAAAAATTGGAGTATAAGTGCATAAAACATACCGATCTTTCTCGCGTTGCTGCTAGTAAAAAGATACATGAGCAGATGAACAGTCCTCAGAGAAAAGTTTTGATTATACGAAGAAATGAAAGCAAAACCTAATGAAAATTTCTGCTGCTGCCCAATTCACCAAACAACAACAATTTACCAAACAGCAACAATTTACAAACCAAGATTCGACTAACAAAGGCGGCGAAAAGAAGAACGCCTGAAAACCCAGCGGCGTCAGGTCAGGTGGGCGTATAAATGCGAATGCGGAAGAGGCTACTGGAGCAACACGCGCTCGGAAGACCTAGGCAAAATAAAACACGTATGAAAATAGATGGATTTCCACTTTGCAGTATGTGATTTGTGCCTCCTTAGGACTGCGCTGGCGCTCTCGCAGGAATTGCGGTATACTATGCAAGCAATAGTAGCACTTTTGTATTGGTCAGTTAGCGGGTTCGCACAAAAATATTAAATATCGATTCATTTGCTATATTAATTTTGCAGTGTAACATGGGCACTTCACACACCCCAAACTCACTCTCGGAGGAGCCAAGGGATCGGGTTGGAGTAAGGCGACGATTAGGAGATTAACGGGATAATTGTTGAACAAGTGACCTCCGCGAATATCTTATTTTGAAATGTAACATCCTATTGCATTTTTAATTTACTTTTATTTTTCTTTTACTTAACAGACATTAAAACAAACGAAAAAAATACTAAACCGTCTTAATTCCTTCTAATCAAGTCAATCGCCGGAAGACTTTTTCACTAATCCATCTCCGTCAAAAGAAAAAAGCTCTCCGAAAATTAAAAAATACGTAACCCCTCAATCGAAAGCCTCGATTGGAATCCTTCAACATGTCGTTCGAGAATTTCTCAGACATGCACGTGTACTTGGATCGAACAATTTCCGGTATCGTAAAGGAAATCCTTCCAACACATACGCTGCAGGCTCAACCAGCTTCACCACTGCAAACGGGAAAAATGTTGAACGACCCATTAGAGTCTCTAGCAGCAAGAATGATGGTCTAACCGGAAACATCGCAGGCTAGGGATTTGAATGGGGTGATGACTCAAGTGGACACATTGCAGGGTGCTCCCCTCACCAAACTTTTTGGTACGTTACAGATTGTTCGTTGCGATTTGCGTTATGATAATCCACTTGCCCGACTCTGGTGCGTTGAGAATGACTCCATTCTTTTAAATTTAAAGTTTTATTTGATTGTTGTCTACCGACACAGGTGTGCATACCGACTAATGCACCTCAACTGGTATGTTTTCCCACATGCCTACCAACGGAGGTATACGATAGAGCACACACGGAGTTCTCTGTTAAAGTGACGATGCGCCAGTCATTACGGATTATAGGGGAGATAAAGAAGCAGCTGAATAAATGAGAACTTAACCAAATACGAAGCACCTGTTTGGGTCATCTCCATGATTTGGACAGCTCTTAGACGGCACAAAAGAAAATATCCTCCGGTTAGCTTGCTCATTTCTTACTGCTCAGGCGAATCAAAACCTCTAAGCGATTAGAGTTGTAGTTTCTTGTAGAGGGAAAGCTAATCTGGTTTGGTATGAAGGAGTTTGCCACGGTAATTGGGTTAAACTGTTCGAAGGCGCCAGTGACAGATCCTTCGATGAGTGATAATCGTATACGAGACAAGTACTTTTCAGGAAGTGATATGAACATCACTTTTCAAAAACTTAAACCTTGTGGGATACGATAACGGATAAGGCCAAGGAGAAGAACCAAAAGGAGGATAACAGTAATACAGAGAAGACGACGACGAAGAAGAAGAAGAATGTGACGACCGAAATGTCTACTGAGGATACCGATGAGCAGCTCTCATAGGATAGGATTAAGATCTCCCTGTTATACCTACTAGAGTGTGTGATCTTAGCTGGTGATTATAAGAAAAACGTCGATAGCCTTGCTCTGCGCACTGTCAATGATTTGACAACGTTCGATGCCTATCCATAGGGCAGCCATAGGTCTTACGCGGAGATAACAAAGAGCGTGATACAAAAAAACTCTCGATACAAAGTACCAAGAACAAATCGTCAAAGAGAATGATCGAAAAAAACTTCAAGCGGTCGATAAAGAGACCTACACCCTGACAAGTTTCCAGTTTGCTTTACATGTAAGTGATTTTTCATTAATGTATGTTCTCATGTGTATGTTTTATTAACGTGAATATTTACCTAAGATGTATGTACACTCTCTTTAAATAGGTTGTGTGGCTAGCGTGTTGATGGAAGCACGATGAGGTTTCCTATAAGCCTGAACTGAAAGTGTTGTTATGCAATGGCCAGTGAAGAATAAATTATTGATGTTTTCTGCTGGGAGAGAAAGGTAAAGAATTTCATAGATATTTTCCGACAGCCCATTCGGAATTCTCGACTAATGCAGACCGGTATATCACATATGCCGAGATACAAATCATGCACCCGATTTGCGTGTATACGTTGCCTTGCACAATGCTCATGTATGGGATCCGACAACTCATTCGGAATTCTTAGCTATACTCTATACGGGTGCAACCCATATGCCGGGATGAACCCGTACAGCATATACGGAGCCATGCATGATGCTTGTGTACGTGATCCGATAAGCCATTCGGGATCCTTGACTATACTCTATACAGGTGCAACCTGTATGTTGGGATGAACCCGTACAGTATATATAGGGCCATGCACAATGCTCGCGTACGTGATCCGACAAGCTATTTGGGATTATCGACTATACGTGACTATGCACGATACAATGTTTAATATTCATTTTTGATTTTCTTTCATGGGGCGTTCTTTATCCTATCCTGATATATTTGAGGGAAGAGAGTGTGTTGCAATATATGAAGGATATTGACTAAGTGACAATTGTTAAAAATCATCGGATAACTGCATTGCTGGAATTGTTCGGTGATTGGGCGTATATTGCTGATGACTCCGACGGAGAGGGGGACGATACTCCCCCTAGGAAATATGTGGAGGACCGATCCAATGGGCCATATCACAGTGACTTGTCAGTACCAAAATACTCATACTCATCAATATCAACAGCCTGGTCAGACTGTTACTGGGAATACATCGCCCGATTACTAGGATGAGCATAATCAGGAGTTGTATAAGATCAAGAAGACATTACAAAAATTTGCAAATGAAGTGCTTGAAGAAGACGACAGTATTTTTGCTCGTTTTGATCAAATTAAATCATGGGTGGAGAAAACGAGTGAAATGTTGCGTTCTGCAAATTGTGAGTTGAGGACTATCGCAGAGGCTTTACACAAGTAGCTGAATGTTCAGCGGGACGTAATCGAAAGTGAGCAGGATGAAATTGAAAGTGAAGCATCCAACAATAAGCGATATGTAATCGATAGTGAAGCCGGGAGTATGACACCTAATAAGACACAACCATCATTATTGGTATGCAGTATTGACGTTTCGGCTGAGTGGAATGTACCCGAAAGTTGCACCGGGGATACAAAATCTAAAACACCTCCATTACTGGTATGCAGTGTTGACTATTAGGAGACAAATAACGTTTACGATAATGAATTTTTCACTGAAGATGTTGCTTCTAAAAAAGAAAAACGAGAAAAAACAAGTAGCTGCAAGAGAAAACGGGTGCCTAGTCCAAAGGAGCACGAAGACATGATTGTTAGACGAGTTTCTAAAAGAAATAAGGCATACGATCCCAGCTCGACGCTCGCAGAAGAGAAGAAAAAAATATTAGATAATCTCCTTATGTGGATGAATATGGAGGACAGGCACAGAAAGCCGGAATATATTCGGGGTGGCCATGTAAATGTTTCAAAGGAAGACTTCCAAGCTCTTTTGAGGACAGATGTGTGGCTGGAGGCAACAGTAAGGTTTAATAAATGCATTTGATTCAAATTGAGCATTTTTCTAACCAATTTCTTCCTTTCCATTCTATATCTTAGATCATTGAGAAAATCATCTATCTGATGAGGAAGAGATTAGAAAAATATGTTAGCTTGTTTTCACAAAATACGACAATTGCCATGTCAATATTTTGTACTACTGTCATGAGCAGCCGAGGAAAAAAAACTATGCAGTAATGTTAAGAAGTCATTAATGGATCATGTGATGGCGTGCCTACCCAGCTGTGGACCATCATGGTTGGATTGCAATGTAGTTTACGTGCCTTGGAACATCGAGAACAAGCATTGGGTGGTTGTCGTAATGGACTTGCGGAGGGGAGAAATAAAAATTATTGACAACGAGCTAGATGTGTACAATGATCAGGACTTGGGAAAATTTATAAGACCATCGTGCACTGGCTTGATGAACGCGATGAAGATTTGAGAAGTAGACTTCAAAAAGAGGTGGAACAATAGACGTGATAAAAAAATTTCTCTCGACATTAAATGATGGACGTGGAATGCCTAAGAGGTATATCTTTTGAGTTCAAGCCAGGTTTGCACCCCACGTAAGTACATAATCGTATGAATAACAGTGTTCCTATCGCAAGGCGGTAACTAATGGCTTGTATGTGTTGATTTTGTATAAGCAGCGGAAACAACGCTATCTACATGTGCAAGAACTTGGAACTGCACATGATGGGGATCAAAGACCATTTTGAAAAATTCATAAATCCTGATACAGTGAAAATTTTTAGAGAACTCTATGTCACGTCGATTTTCCAAAATGAATTGTCCATTTGAGGATGCCATGTAAAGACCTGATAATTTTGTATCAACAACTTTTTGTATTAGTGAGGTAGCGCGTCTGGCGTGGTGGTACCGAAGTCACCATTCGATCAGTGTGTCATTTTCAATAGATGTAGCGACTTGATAAAACGTTTTTTTATTAACGTTCTGTATTAATGAATTTATTAGAGTATCTAATCTATTATCACATCGATTATCGTATCTACATCTACATAAATCGTCGTCGGGGATCCGATATTGCCTTCTTTGTCAGATTAACTTTAAAAATTATAAAAAATTCTAATAATTAATATATATTCACTAATATAATGATGTTGGAGAGTGGCATAATCATATGTATGTCAATATCAATTATTTTGGATACACTACGTGAGATAAGATTATATTCTCATACAAGTCAACAAAAAGACTTCATTGTATTCCTAGTGGGAGTATTCTGACTTGGATATGAATGAATCATACATAGTGCAATTACATGTAAAGAATGGAGTTGTCGCATTCTGATTGGGGTCAAGACATCAGGATACAGGTCAGAATGACGAATTTAGGAATAATTATTGGATTCTGATTGTCTATGAATCAAGGGTATGGGACTTGACTGATGTATTCAGGAACACAACGTATAGTTGCATAGTTGTCGAAATTGTTCTAGCATCTATAGTTTAGACCCGACTAACGTATTCGGGTATATCACGTCGAGTCGCATAATTCTCGTCATTGTTCTAGTCTCTTGGCATTAGGACCCGACTAACGTATTCGGGTATACCACGTCAAGTCACGTAGTTCTCGTCAAAGTTCTAGGTTCTAGGGTTTAGGGCCCAACTAACATATTCGGGTACAACACGTCCAGTCGCGTAGTTATCGTCATTTTTAAAGCACATCGGTTTAGGGCCCGACTCAACCTATTCGGGTACACCACGTTCAGTCACATAGTTCTCGTCAATGTTCTAGGTTCCAGGGTTTAGGACCTGACTATCTTATTTGGGTACAACACGTCCAATCGCGTAGCTGTCGTCATTTTTGAAACATATCGGTTTAGGTCCTGACTCAACCTATTCGGGTAAACCACGTCTAGTCGCATATTTTATTGTGATTGTTCACCTCTAGGGTCACCACGACTAATATTGGACCAGACTGATCTATTCGGGTAAACCATGACTCAACCAAAGCTGTCGTCATCGCTTTAGGGGCCGACTGATATACCTGTCGCACATTTATAGTAATTGTTCTAGACTCCTGGGTTTAGGCCCGAATTATTTTGGATAAAACTTTAAACCTGGGTTAGCCGCATATCGAGACACTTGATCACTACTGCAAGCGTGATGGACACGGGATGTGACTATCCGAATACATACAGTCGCGATTTAACATTGCATCTCTTTCCTTCATTTCGCATTCCACAACATCCATTAATTTAGGATGGACCTCATCGACTTCGATGCCGTCATCCTTGAGATGTTTGGGTCACTTGCTAGCATCATGAGTTCAACTGCCTATATAGCCGACAAAATTCTAAATTCATACGCTACATCTACTCTCGTTGTCGCGGTCCAACTATCTAACAATGAAGATTTACAACACTTCACCACCGGCGTTGCTTCCGTTGCTACTGACTCCTCATGTTTTGCCGCTGCTCTTCATATCGCGGCCAATATCAAAGTTCCCTCCAATATTGACCTTGCCTTAATGGGCAACCTTGACTCAAGCATCGCCGACGTGCATGGTTCTGTTTTCGTCGTAGTTACGAAACTACCAGTCGATCGTTCCGAAGAAACACTTGCCGCCATACGTGTTGCCAAACATGACCTTAACATCGCTCGTGATATCGCGGACAAAGTTGTCCCGCTCAAATAGTTTCTCCTATGTGGCCTTTTGTCAATTTTTGTTATTTTGTATTTTGTATGTAATGGTTATGTTGGGATCCTCTAGATTGTTCAAACTTTGATCACTCTATAACTCTGTTTAATATGGAACACCGAACATAGAATCGTATCTTCACGACAGGCGAATCACACCCAAAACGTTTGTAAATTAAATGATTTAAATATGAAACATCACGACTGAGATCAGTTTACGGATATTTAAGACTAAAGTACAACCCGCTACCGGCGGGGTATTGGCGACTGGTCGATACGGGGTATCCATTGATGCTAGTGGGATTGTCACGACTCATCCATACGGGGTCCCCGTCGACACAAGCAGGATATTCGCGACTCGTCCTTACGGGGTACCAAACGTCGCCATCGGGGTATTGGTGACTTATCGATACGGGGTCCTAACCGATGCTAGCGGGATATTCGCGACTAGTCGATACGGGCTCCCAATCGACTCTAATGGGATATTCATGATTGTTCGATACGAGATCCCATAGACTCCAGCGGGATCTTCGTGGCATGTCAGTACTAGGTCCCCAACAACGCGTCCACCTCCACCCTTGCATGTCTTTGGATAATGTCCGTGAACACCGCACTTACTGCAACGTTTTTTGCATTTGGCTACTTCTTCAACGTCCGATTTGTGACATGACATTGTTGGTCTTCCTCTCTTCCTTTCAATTTTTGGGGGTAACACTTAGATCCTCCAGACCCTTTCGGGAATGACATGCGGTGACAGCGTGGTTGCTGGGTATATCGTATCGCAATATGCATCCACCAAATACTTACTTGTCAGGTACGGCAAGATAAGGCTGTATATGCTAATCCCGACTTTATTGGCTGCTGCAAACGAATATACACATGGCAATTCGTCTATATTATACTCCATGCAATCGCACGACTTGGTAAAATGTTCACCAAGGCGGACACATTACCACCTGTTGAGACTTGATACTCAGGTTCATTGAGCTGATTGACAACAGTCCGTTGGATTTGGACGAGTAATCCCTAAACTTAGCTTCTCGAAGAGCTGAGAAGGGATTGTTTCCAGACGCAGCTTGCTGACATCCCTCATTCCACCACTGTAACATTTTTTCTGTTACTGCACTTAGTAGAGCAATAACTGTGTATTCTCTCTGGTGGCCTAACACTGAGTTTATTTATTCGACAAGGTTTGTCGTCGTGATGTTATACCTTCGCCGTGGGTAGTGCACCCGACCCATCTCGAATGGTCAACCTCTTGTTCGAGGTACGTAACGATCGAAGGATACTTGGACGCGATATCTATCATGCAACTATTGAATTCTTCGACCCTGTATGCATTGACAGCCTTCTAGTACAATCCGATGATGCTTCCACACTTGAAATTTTGCTTTAAGTTCTGCTCGAGGTGTCATGCACAAATGCCATGATGGGCATTCTGGAAAACAGCTCTCATCGCTGATGCAATGCTAAGTTCTCTGTCCGATATTATCTCCAGGTCGTCGGTATCGCCAATGATGCCTTTCAATTTTGATAGGAACCACGTCCACGAAGATCCATTCTTCGAATCAACAATTCCCCAAGCAAGTGGATAGCACTGGCTTTCACTGTCCTGTGCTGTAGCTACCAACATTACTCCCCTGTATTTATCTTTCAGAAAGGTGCCGTCAATCCCAATCACCTTCCTCATGAAGGCGTAACCCCTTATCAAAGCTCCGAATGCCAAAAAATAATACAAGAATCTGTTGTTACTGTCGACCTCTATGTGAGTTACGGTCCCTGGATTCAACTATTTGAGGAGATAAAAGTGGGATGCAAGTTTGTTGTAGCTTTCTTCGGGCGAACCTCAGACGATGTTTTGAGCACGTCTCATTCCCCGCTAAGCTTTGCCATAACTTACTTGTGCTCCGAGGTTCGTGCAAACTAGTGACTGGATTGTTTTAGGAGCATGCCCCTTCCCAACACCGACAAATTGAGGAGCAACAAGTTCCTCTATCACGGCAGACGTCGCCTGTTGATGGCTTGCATGTCTATGCTCGAGAGAATAGTTATGATCTTTATTGTAAGTTCGGATTGTAAAATACTCTGATTCATCACAGACTTTCGCCCCTCGGACTCTCCATTGGTAGTTTTAATCGACGCAGCATACGACTAATAAAGACTTGTTGGATTTTCTTTTATGAATTTCAAAATTGCCATCAAACGCGGTTGCAATCAGTTTCTTCATCATTGCTCTTTAGAGTCATAATATTGACCTATATGGATGTCTGATCCATCCCCAAACGTATCAACGGGTGGCGGTATTAACTCATCACCTGTTAATACTTGCTCAGACTCGTTTATAGTTACAACCAGAATATTACGATCCACCATGCTTTTGCTATAAAGGTACGATTTTTTATTTGTATTTAATTATCAGATCTGTTCTGATATTTAGGAGTCAATCCTACAAAAAGAAAGAATGAAAAGAGGTGCACCATAAATCAAAGACCCAAACACCGACAAAAACTTCACCAACCAGCAAAGCCCCAATGTTATATTATTTGAACTCTCCCGATCTTATGGGAGGTGATTTCTCAATTTCTGATTAAGCTAGTTTTATTAGCTAGTTTCGATTTGTACTCGACTTTCTTTCATTAATATAATAAAATTTTGATTAAAAAATGGGAAGTTCTCTTTACTTTCAACTTATGAATTTACTAGCTCACACCTCCTCAACCCTGAGAGTCATTCTTGGTCTCTAATCTGGACTCTCAAGGTTCAGGAGTTCAAAAAATTATTTCTCTGGAAGGCCGTCAGAAACTATCTTATGACGAATTCCGAACGGTTCCGTAGGCAAATCACCAACTCCCCAGAGTGTGTGTTCTGCAGTCGGCCTGAGACACTCCTTCATGCATTGTGGGACTGTCCGTGCAGTCAGCAGGTGTGGGCCTGGATTAACACAGGTCTGCCTGCCCAATTCTGGGGAATTAATGACATAAGTGCTTGGGTGTTATTTAATTTAGGTGCTACTAACAACCTATCTAGTGTGCAGGAGATGTTTTCCATCACATGTTGGCAACTTTGGCTTTCCCAGAATGAAATGGTGTTTCAAGGAACGTGCAATTCAGCAAGATCCGTAGCTGCAGTTACCAAAGCGTGCTTCCTTGAGAACGAAAGATCTTTCAAAATCAGGAAATCCTTCAACACCACCAAGACAGCAGCGCTCCGTGGCCTTCCAAGATTTTCGGGAGCACGGGGCCCTGCCCTTCTGCCATCACAGGTTAAATACCTGCTATATGTTGATGCAGCGGTTAGTCGTATTTCGTCAGAAGCAGCCCTGGGCATGGTACTGCGGGATTCCTCGCATGTTGTGTTGTGGGAATATGCTTGTAGACTTGGTGTGTGTTCTCCTATCATTGAGGAGCTCTGGGCTATCAAAAGAGGCATTGTGGAAATTCTGCAAATGCAACTGGAAGGTGTGATCCTCTTTACGGACAGCATTAAGGCTGTGGAGCTTCTTTTGGAACCTTCTGATAATGAGGTAGCCAGATCCTTGGTTCACAGGATTAAAAGGGGCCTTGATTCTTGCCATAATGTTGTGGTTCAAGGAATCCCCAGGATGGAAAATTGGAGTGCAGATTCTCTAGCCAAATTTGGTATGGGACTGCCGAGCTTTGATCCATGGAGTTACAATCCACGAGCAGTCGGGAATAGGTCTCCAAGTCTTGATTTTGGGAGTGTAGATGGAGTACCTGGATGGCAGGGTCTGGTTGAAGGGCTGGATGTCCAGCGCCAGGAGCCCCCGTGTGTGGGGAATCCGAGTCTTATAAGTGGCATAGCTTATAACCTCACTATTGACAGGGGATCGCTAACTGGGGAGCTTCTTGTTGTTCTAGAGTTGTATATTGGCTAAGGCCTCCCATGTATCCAAAAAAAAATCGTGTCCTAAGTGCACGAGCATATACTAGTCCTTATAATGGTAGAATGTGTTCAACAAATAAACCGTCAAATGAAATTAAGTATCTATCAGACATTTTTCCCTTTCATTAACGGTCTCCATTATCTTTCATAAGCTCAATGCTCACTTGGTTTGAATCCTAATCTCACATCCAACCTTACTTACAATGTCATTACTCGTGCGCATTGTTCTAAAAGGCACACTTATGCACCGCTTGGGCAATGCCTAGGTGTTAGGCGGTAGGCTATTGCCTAACATAGGATTTGGGCTCCCTGGTGAATAATGAGGAATTTTCTCCTCCCGAGTGTCTGGTCCAGAACAGGAGGCTTTATATGCCAAAAACTGTTTGCGGCCGTTGGATCAAAATCTGACGGCCACGATCATTTTGCTTAAGTTGAATAAGTCCGTGGGTAGTCTGGATCAGGTTCAGCCCGCGGGTTATAACCCAATTTCAGCACTTGATTCCAGAAGACATCGGATGCTGCGATTCTTTCCCAGAATTTCAGCAAAACTTCCCAAAATAATTCCTTAGCACCGTGAAAATCCCATACTACATACATAGCAATTTCATCAATTCTTTCCCAAAACCAATTTCAGCAAGGTGGAATTGGACGTCGATAATCAATTCTTTCCCAAAACCAATTCTTTCCCAAAACCAATTCTCAAAACCAATATCATCAATTCTTTCCCAAAAACTTACGATAGTTGCACCTCGGATTTATCTGTGATGATAGATGGTGGTGCT
>JAOYMZ010082923.1:0-11325 GCA_025802335.1 Pinguicula primuliflora
TTTATAGTGGAAGAATTGTTCGGAGTTTGTCCCGTGGACGTAGCCCAAGTTTGAGGGTGAACCACGTTAAATTCTTGATGTCCATTTATTTTATGCACCTACCTGATTTCTCTATTATTATTATTTTATCCGCTGCGCCCAACAGAAGAAACCCCATCGCCGATCAATAGGAAATAAGATAATGGCAAACTCAGTACATAAGTGTGTTTTTATTTATCTAAAAGACTGAATTGACGAAATTACCTCAAGCAACCACTGATCATTTTCAGTATCACCCAAAACCATTCACCAATGGTTTTTCGAAACAATGGTTGCTGAAGCGACCACTACATGTTCCAGTCAAAATCTCCGACAAAGCAAAAGGATCACAAATGTTGCTTTAACGGAATGATATAATCATATAAGTAATGTTATGAAGCATGGAGTTCTGTAACTCATACCCATTGTAATTTCAACCACAGCTCCCACCTCACCAAAAATCTCGGTAGCATTAAATGATTTTTCTAATGCATAACTCCATGACATTATACACATTACTCTACTTAATCAAACGCAATGTATTGCACATAACAGGGAATTTTCGCTGTTTGCCAAATCGGATCGGAATTTTCGCCTCAACACTTAATTTTCGAATAATGTCAGACATACTTAATCCTTGTGTACTTAATAAAGTAATAATATCAAAATAACGTCATTTTAACTTAAGTGTATAAATATTAAAAAATTTGATATGTATACTTAATTAAGTAAAAAAAAGAGTAAATATGTGTATAATTACTATTAATTTTCGACACCCCATCAATTTTCAGTTATCTTATAGTCAAGTTTACTAAATAATTCTTTAAGATGTAAAGTTAATCCGACCTGGCAAACGGGCTATGCTTTGGTTTGAGCTCATGTGAGCGAAATGCGACGGTCTATTGTGACAAGACGATCGTCCGAATTGGAAATCACGAACAGCAAACCGGTTGGCATCTCGGATCCACAATATGGTTGACTACAATTTGGCAGATATGGAAGGCTAGAAACAATGCACATTTCAATGGAGGAGAAATCAAAATGGAAGAAACCAATCGAGATCATTCATGTCCAGCTTTGGTTTTGGTAGAAAACAAAAGAAAAAAAATGTGTTCGGTGAGTTCGATTAAATTTTACTGGGGAACCCGGTACAATGCTGATGGGCTTATAACCAGATCCATCGCAAGTGCATGGGCTGCAAATTTGGGTCCATTTTGCATTTTTATCATTATTTTGAAAATTTTAATTTATTTTAGAAAAATGTTTTTTAAAGCTTAGGCTGCCCTTGCCCCTTCGGTCATGTGTTGGGCAAGTGCTTCTATTTCAACGGATTCAGCTAGATTCGACAGGAATTTATGAAAATCATAAACACTATTTAAAGGATTTTGTTACAACCTATCAAAAAAAAAGAGGATTTTGTTATACTTACGGGAATGAATTCGGTAGGTGTGGTCAAAATTCTATTTTTTGGCATCTTCCTCTTGTCGAAAAAAATTATCAATATTTCGAATGCTTTTAGAAGTCGGTCATAGTTTTTGGTTTCCGCAATTTAGCTGTCAAAAAAATTAAAATCTAATTAAATAAATATTTTAAGAGAAACAAACTTAACTTTAGTCTTAAACGGTGTATTACGAGGACAAATATAAAAGTTTAGGACCGATTCCTAAACGTATTCGACATAAGAATTCCGTAACAGGCCTCAATTTTTATTTTTTTTAATCCAATTTTTACTTCATTTAATATTTTTGGCTGGTATTCGATAACTCAAGCATTAGTGGTATTTAAAACCTGTTAAGAATAATTCCATAAAATATTTTTTGAAAAAATTATAGACAATCCTGCTAACCGGTAGTATAAATGCGGGTATCGCGATATTTACGGTTACTAATAACGTTTATAAACTATATTGATACCGATATCATACCTTAAACGATATCGGCATTGGTATCGCTATTGATATCGGTAACCTGTTCCATACCCCTAATTATCATCAATGAAAAGTAAAGTTGGGATAAATCTCCACCGCCGAAAATCAAACACTAGTTCACAAGCTATGTAAAACTAAGTCCAAATCCCAAAGGGTTGGTTATAAGATTTATTTGTTATTAATTTAGTAGTATAAGGGTTCGGAAACGTAGATTGATGTGTATTCACTCTAATATTATAAAATAATGCAAATAGGCATCCTGAGATATCCATTTTTCAAATCATTTATTTACTATAAAATAATGCAAGTGGGCATCCTGATGACCATAGGATTTGGTACAATTACTAAATCTAGATGATCGAATCTTACCATAAGTAGGCACCACTTGTTTCATTGTTTCATATACTTCATACGCACATAGTATTACTATTATTATTGAAATAAACATAAACATAAAAAAAAAGTAAGTATTATTTACCTATCAAAAAAAAAAAGTATTACTATTATTATTAGTATTACTATTACTATTACTATTGTCTTTACGGAAACAATCTCCCCATCCTGTTCAGGGGTGGGGGTATGATTGCGTAATCTTACCCTCCCCAGACCCTGCCTAAGAGCGGGATTTACTGGGTGTGTTTGGTTTAGTTTGGATTACTATTACTATTATTTACCTATCAAAAAAAAGTATTACTATTATTTACCTATCAAAAAAAAGTATTACTATTATTATTTTAATTATTGAAATAAACATAAAACATAAATAAAAAAATGAAAATGAAAATGTTATCCCAGCTGGATCGACCAATAATGCAGCAAACCAAAATCAACGGCCCAGATCTCTTCCCCTTTTTCTGGCTCTCTGTTTATATTCGCAACAATCCCTCGGCTCTCTCACTCCCCTCTTCTTCTTCTCAAACCCAATTTCAGCAATATCCAGACTTCTACCTCACAGCAGCCACATCTAGAAATCTAAGCACACACACCCAGTGAAGGTGTGGTGTGAGTGTTTTGAGGAGCGATGATGCTGGGAAAGAGAGCGCGACCGCCGATCATGAAGAGGACGACGAGCATGAACGAATTCGTTCTGGATCTCAACGGTTTCACCGTCGAAGCAACAAATCAGCCTTCCGATCCGAGCGGCGGATCCAAGACTCTCGATCGGAGGCACCTGACAACAGCTGTAGCCTCTCCAAGACCTCACCGCCGGAACTCGGCGGAGATAGCCAGGGCTGATTTCCTGAGCGCATGTTCTCTCTGCAAGCGCCGACTCATCCCTGGCCGCGATATTTACATGTACAGGTAGACACCTTTGCTTATTCGCGTGCTGTCCCAATCTGTGTGTGGAAAATTGTGCCAAGACACTCGGAATCAAATCGCTAATTCAAATATAGCTCTGATTGATCGGTGATGAGTAGCGAACAGAACGGAATCGCAAGTTCAAATTTATCTCTGGATGATTATTTCCAGCAATAATAATTTGATTTATGTTTTGTACGTTTTCAGAGGCGATACCGCCTTTTGCAGTCTGGAGTGTAGACAGCAGCAGATGAATCAAGACGAGCGAAAAGAAAAGTGTTCGCTGGTTTCCAAGAAGGAAGCCGGTCCAACCTCCGCCGGAACTCAGGTATCCGGCACCGGCGAGAGGGTAGCTGCAGTGTAAACTCGCCGTAAAAGTAAAACTGCGTCCACCAGATCTCCGTTCCGTCGGTTGTGGGGGTGTGATTGTAATTCCACATAAAGTTTATGTGCAATTTTGGTATTATTTTTTACAATTGTGTGGGGCCAGTAATGCCACTATGCAAAATTAAATTCTAAAAGCACGACCTTGGATGTCCAGTTTGTTTTCATGGAAAGCAGCTACTGTATTATCATATAATATACTATTTCTGATGTCATTGCTGTAACAAATTCAATAAATTCAGATAATATAAAGTAATCGAGACAAAAAGGTTGGAAATGAATGGAGTCCAAGCTAAAGTCGTTTTCCCACAACTACATTGCTCCACCTGGGCCTATATATATAGATTTTGTCCGTATTATAATCATATGGTTCACTTGGCAAAATTAATTTTTTTATATATTATAAGAGAAGACAACTGGCCATGAAAGACGAGGAAGGACAAGTCCCACATCAAAGGGGATCAAAGATTCAAATGTGAACGGAGATGCAGCTATAGTGATGAAGAAGAAGCAGAGGCATCCGAGAGTGGAGCTGTTATGATTCTTGCAGAGACTTCCAGCTTGCTAGATCCTGTGTATGTGCCGGTGAGAGATATGTTTCCCCGACGACGGTAAGCAAATGGAGTTCGAACCATATTTAAGCTTTATTCGTTAAGGTTCACGAATATTTTGCGAACAAGCTCACAAATGGGATAGTTTACATTCGTTCATGTTCGACTAGTTTATGTGTTCGTTTACATGTTCGAGATCATTCGTTATGCATTAATGAGAAATGAAAATAATGAAATGTAAGGACCGATTTATACTTTTACCATCATTTAACGGTTAATTCAAACAAAAATAATCATATTGATAGGAAAATAAATTTGTATATACGAAGACATTGCAATTCTAATTTGTTTGATATGGTATCAAACATAATTAAAATCAATTTAAAATTTTAAGTCTATAACGAGACTGTCTTATATTTCATCATATACAAAAATAAATTTATCATACAAAAGATAAAATGGTCATACAAAAAACGTTGTTTAATGTACCAAGATCGAACGAACAAATCCATGTTCGATCTATGTTTATTAAGGTTAATGAACGAACCGAGCTTGTTTGTTAAGGTTAACGAACGAACCGAGCTTGTTGGTTAAGCTTAACGAACGAACCGAGCTTGTTTATTAAGCTTAACGAACAGAATTTCGTGTTTGAGCTCTGTTCATTCAGGTTTGCAAACCGAACAAACGAACTTTAAACGAGTCGAATTCGAGTTTGTTCACGAACGACTCTGTTCGTTTACAGCCCTAGTTTTCCCTGAACTCATTGATTCATCCGCCCTCGACCGTACCCCGAGTCTAGGGCTGTAAACGAATTGAGCTCGAACGAACAAGCAGTTTTTGAGCTCGGTTCGCGAGTTTAACGAGCTGAACGTGTTCGAGCTCGGTTCAAGCCTATTCGTGAGCGACTCGCGAACAGGCTCGCGAACGAGCTCACGAAAACGTTTGCGAACAGGCTCACGAACCGAGATCACGAGTTTTTTATTATTTTTTTATTTTTATTTAATATATATATATATAAAAATAATATGATATTATTATATTAATATCCGTGAGCGGCTCGTTAAGGGCTCGAGCTCGTTAACCCTGTTCGCGAACACAAGTTCAGGCTCGAGATCGTTAAGTTTAACGAACCAAACGAACGAGCTTTTAACGAGCCGAATACAAACTTGTTCGTGAATAATTCTGTTTGTTTAGTACCCTACCCGAGTCCAATGACGCGGGGAACAACTATGTTAAACTAATTTTGATACCTCACCGTTTAGTTGAAATTTAGTCAAATTTCATTTTGTAACTATTGGTCAAGCTCGAGAATGATATCAAGGTTGGGGTAATGAAGCACTTGGACCCGAACCCGGTACTTGATATCCAAAATCAATCGTATCATGTTCAGATATCGGGAATTGACCTAGATTTGTATATATCTTTTCGATACTCAATTTTTTTTGTTTCAATTTGGATGTCAATACTAGTAACCAAAACTCGATTGTATTATACCTAATCACGGTTGAGAGCTGCAGAATCACCTGTATATCAAAAAATGTATGTGTAAAATTTTCGCTTTGAATTCCACCGATCTCTCACGGTTCGAGTTCGAAAGCCTCTCTCTAAAATTGGAAGAAGAAAGTGCCAGTTGAGTGATGTGAAATATGGGGCCCATGAAAATTAAACAGCAATTTGAACTGGGGACCACATGAATGCTCACTTTGGATCCGTGTGGGCCTCCCCCTTCGGAACCACCACATAATTTTTTTCAGATTTTCGTTTATTATTGAAGAGAGAAAAAACTTTATTTCATTTTGTCTCTCTTTTCAATTTTCTTGCATCACATGACCGCACCATTATATAAAGATGCAGTTGGCGCAATCTTGATGTTACATGGACCATTTCCCTTTTCCTTTATTGATACAAATTATTCATTTTCGTCCAGTTTTTTGAGATATGATTTACATAAATACTCATGAATGAGTTTAGTAGCTAATATTTAGCGAAATTTTATTGAAATTATCTCATGAATATCTTGTTTAGTAGAAGAAATGTATGTGGAAACAATTTTAGAATCAATTAGGTTGACTGGAGTTTTAGTGAATTCATAATATGGAGTAGGCCCAATAAAATGTGATATATATTGTAACAAAAAATCAGAAATAAAACTCTCACCTACAAAATAAAAAATAAGTTGATTAGAAAAAAAAATATGGATACTTAGGGATATTAATATAGATCCGACCATGGTCATCCATCTCCGGATCGGGGTGGGTTCAGATCCCAAACCTCTCTCAAAACATGATAATTTATTAATATATAAAATATAAATATAAATATTACTTAACTTTATTGTAAGATTTATATTATATACTTCAATATCATTTTTAATATTTTTAATCATTAATGCAGGAAATGTTGAAGGTATCTTAAAATTATTTTGGATGATTTAGATGAGAATTATTGAGTATATTAAGATATTTGGATTTGAGATTTTTTGTATTGCGACTTTATTTATTTTAATTGAACATGTTTATTTTCGTCAAATTAGAATTGCTTGTAACATTTGCTTAATAATTTTTTAATGAATATATAAATTGATCGGGTCGGACAGGTTCAACCCGACCTAAGCCGGTCCGGGGCAGAAAAATCTACCAAATTCCCGCATATGAAAACTCTGGGTGTCCCCCCGGAGCATCTGGGGAGAATCTGGAGAAGCCCTGCTCTTTCCTGACCCACTTCATTGTCATCCATATATGCATATGGATGTTGAAGGAATTGGATCTAGGTGAAATTTGGTCGGAAAGTTTATTTTTTTAAATACTAGTTTATCACTTCGTTATAAATTTGTTTAAAAAATATGTACTAAATTTTAATTTTGGGTACCAACCCATGCCTAAAAAATAATTTAAAAATAATTTTTTTTATTAATATATATATTTTTATTTTTTTGTATAATGTATTTTTTCTGGTTTTTATTAGAATTTCGAGCTTGGAATACTCAATACCTGAAATAGAATTTATTATATATTTATTTTATTAATATGTATGCATATTGGGTGATACCCTATACTCGATGCCAAGATAGATAAAAGGTAAATAACTTGATTTGCAATCCATATAGGTCGCCATTTGTTCAAGTTTTTCTTCATTCACATTCACTCCCATTTAACTGGACTTTTTGAAATTGATCTTGTGCCCCGAGATCCTTCCAAAATTCTTGAGTACGGCTTTCAGGCATGTAAGATTTTTCCAGGATGCTCTGGTTAGTAGAATTGTGTTGTCTGTGAACTGCAGGTGACTTAGACCAATTTTTTCCTTACCCACCTAGATTGGTTCTAGGAGATTATGATGATTGGATCTTACCATATGAAGATCAAATGCCTAATGTTGCAACAAGGTTCAGGAGAATTCATCGTCGTAAATTTATAAATCTTAATTAAGAACTATTTAACTGAAGAAAAAAGTGCAAAGACATTATTGGCAATGAAATCGTTGAAACCTCACTGAAGTATGAGACTGTTGATGTTTTATGTATACGCTCTCCATCAGTATAATCAATTGCACCAGTTGGCGATGATAGTGGTCGAAATTATAAAGTAATGTCCAAAATAGTATATAATTGAGTTTAACTTAGTCATTTATTAAATGTGAACCTTTTTTTTGGACAAGTCCCAATCTCTGATAAACCTTATGATAAATCTTATCATAAGGTTTCAAATTCAAGCCTGATTAATGCCCCAGATTATGTTACAGGAGGAATTGGTCTTGTTGTTAAAGAGAATGCCAGATCTTCAGCTGCACAAGAACAAAAGCAGGAACAAGTCAAGGGCGTTGATTAAGCAATCATGGCACAAATTGTGGGATCGGTTATACAACCATTTACTGCTCATAGGATACGTTTTTTGTGTATAAATACAGAGCAAGAACACTTGTAAACATACCTTCGAAAATAGCAAGAAACAGAGACCAGATCTCAATTTCTACTCAAGATTTCTTGAAGTTCTTCATCTTGCTTTATGTTGTCTTGTTTCATCACTTGAAAAATCTTAGGGGCCATTTGGTTTCGTGTATTTATGATTAATGTGTGCGTTTTTGCATACCGAGATCAATTGAAATTATACGTTTGATTTTTAGTTGATTGTGCTCGGCCTGTGCCGACCCGCCTCTGCAATGTATAAAAATTACAATGATAACTATGATATTTACTATACGCCACAATATTTTTGCAGTGAAATATATTTTTTGCCCTTACTTGTCCATTTATTTTCAATTCTCTGACTATGAACCCTATACATGTAGTCGTGGAGATGACATAGAACCTCATTGTCCCAATTGTAATGTTAAACCATCACCATATTTTTTAAGTATAACAGATGGCTCATACGTCTCTTACATCCGATAGTTTAAGGTAATAAAGTACCATCCATGCATTGTGCTACCAGCAACAAATCGATCATCTTCTTAACTACTCTCGTCACTGATCGCTATATCTAGATGTGCAAAAAATACATATATACATGCATGAGCTCATCATGTTAGGTTTTCTAAATCCTAATATTTATTAATTTTGATAGTATGCGCGCCCACACATGTAAGATGAGATTGGTGAACTTTCTTCACCTTACACGCAAGGACAAGGTGCTTGTGAAATCACACGCCCCGGGACGGGACCCAAATTCCAAGAACCTAGGGTAGGGCGGGTCGGCCAGACCTTCTCCACAAATCTGTTGGTCCTGGATCGGGTCAGATTGAAACGATTCTAAAACTGACTAAGCGAAATTTAATCTTTTTAAGAAAGTAATAAAAAATTATTGACCCACCGTCAATTCTTTTACCCACTTTAAAAGTTCAATAACATATTGACAAATGACATTATAAATTAACAATAAACTCTTTCACCCACGTTAAAAATTCAATAACATATTAAGAAATGACATCATAGATTCACAATAAATTCTTTTACCCACATTAATAAATGACTTTTGTTGTTGAAAGTGACAGATAAGAATTTTGTACTTTTTTTATGATGTAGGTAAGCTCAACGTCATAGCCTGCATACTACGATAGTGAGGTAAGTCACACTTGAAAAATCATATATGACTGCCTCATATCGCTGAGGAGAATTGAACTCATGACCTTTGAGTACAATTGTGACTCTCACAATTAATAGGCCAACTTTTCTTTAAGGATAAGGCCCCGTTTATTGTAGAGTTAGGTTTTAAGTTTGATTTTGATTTGAAACGTTATCGATATCAACATCAAATGTAGTAAACAACGTTTCAAATTTGATGTTGGTAGAGTTAGTTATGATTTTGTGTGTTTACTTTGAAGTAAATTTAGTTTGATTCAACAGTTAAATAATAGTAAAATGACTAAAATACCTCTAATTTCCAAATGTGTCGTATCAACATGGAATCTTTATCAATCAGAGTAAACACAAAAACGTCATAACCAACCACAAGTTCAAACTGGACAAAATTAAACCTAGAGAAGATATAGATTGTAGGCAACAGTTCAAAACAACAAGGTCCAACCAAGCCACAAGTTCACAACTAAACAGACCACAAGTTCATAACATAAAGTTCATAAAATAAAACCATGTTCATAGACATCAGAATGAGGATAAAACTCATGTTCACTTTGGCTTCGGGTATTTTGCAATCACTTCAGCATTGATTTAGTCCATCAGATAACAGAGCCACTCCTCACAGATATCATTTTCAAGAATCTGCCACATTTGTCGGGCAGAGATATTGTCAAGGAGGCATGACACAATTGCAGTCATCGTCCATACATTGAATTGGGTGTAAGGCCTCAATTCGTCCATCAACTGCCTTGCAACATCCAATGGTGGTTCAACAGGAGTCTGAAGGGTTTTCATATATGTCCTGATCTCCGATAGCAGCGTACTTTTTCATCCTCTGCGGGCATTGGCCGTTTTCCTTTATTCCTACGAGCCCGAGGAACTACTTCTGTAACCCCACCGTCCTCGCTACCTGGAATGTCCTCTTCTTCATCAACAGTTTTGGACCCTTCAATCTCACCAATGTCTCCACCATCTCGTACAAATACATCTGTGGCCCTATCCTTCCCGAAGATCTCACACCAATCTTCATATAGGGAAAATGGTTTTTCCCTCAGTAATTTGTAATCAGGATTGGCCTACAACAGAATAGTGAATGTCAAAATAGAAACATCTAATGCATAGTGACTACGGAAATCTACCAATACAAGCATATGAACATAATGGAAGTTATTCAGTACATAATAAAATTCACAGAAATCCAGTCTTACCTTAACAATACCAGCCCACGCTGTTTCATCTTCAACCACCATCTGATGAGTTGTCGGGTTCACAAACATCCCGCTCATGCCCATGAAATCAGATAGAAGGTCATACAGCTTATTCCACACGTGAAGTTTTGATATCACGTGTAGCACAACACGAATAGTTTCCTCTGACCCTAAGGGTAATTCTTTCAACACATATAACAAGGAATTCAGGTTTAAACCCTCCTTGGCTTCACATGCCTTCTTGGACTAGTTCTTTCGCGACTTCAACCAATGTCTGCTCTTCAGATTGAAGCCACACCTTCTTCCTCTCCCTTTTCTTTACGCTCCCACTACCTCCTTCCTCACTTGCACTTGTATTTTTTCATCCAGGTGCTTTGGTAGGACTTTCCCCCTGCCGCTCCTCTAAATCGTCGACAGGGTCCTCATTTGCTACTTCATTTGCTGCCTCATTTGCTGCCGCGTACTCAGCCCTTAAGTCAAAAGAATCCTCATTTACTGCTTCGGAATTTGATCTTGACCGCCTACCCAGCACGTATGGTGACTCAACTCTCACCTCAGAAGGTGTAGTTTGGCATATATCCATCGGTGCTTGCATTTTCCCAAGAGAATTTTCGGATGCAGCGACTTTTACTTTCCCTCGAGGGGTTTTGTAGCTATTTTGTCTCATCTGCAGGTTTGAACAATCAACACATGAATGCTTAACGGAAATGTTCAACAGAAGCAACAAAAATAAGTTCATGAGTGTTCTGTGTAACACAACGAGTAAGATAAACTCACAACTACAAAGCTTAGAACAAATAGACTTCAACAATTGAGAAACAATTTGAACAAGACAAAATTACTGGACTAGGGTTCATACATCACATA
>JAOYMZ010082934.1:0-11323 GCA_025802335.1 Pinguicula primuliflora
TTCTATTGGGCTTAACTACATTGCTATACAACCATGTACAGGTTATTGGGCCGGGAGATTGGGCCCAAACTCAATACCAAGTATGGGAAAGGAAGAGAACTTATGGTGGGTAGGAAGAGGGAATTGGTGGTGATGAGGGAGGAGTTGAGTGAACTAAGGAAAAGGGGACGAAGGGGTTCGAAGAGGTCTATGTGGTGGACGGGAGTGCAGAAAATTGCAGGTGAGCCACGATTAGAAGAGTTGCAGGAAGTTGAGCTGGGGAATGAGAAGGGGGTGAATTTTTGGGGGGACAAGTGGTTGGGCGAAGGGGAACTGATGGAGGTATTTGCAAGATTATATAGTTTGGACAGGAACAAAAAGGGAACCATTGACGAACATGTCAATTGGATAGGGTAGGTATGCAGTTGGGTTTGGAATTGGAAGTGACCTCTATATGAGTGGGAGGTCGAGGAGGTGAGAGAGTTGGAAGAGATGCTTGATCATGTTATATTGCAGGTACATAAGAAGGACCAGAAGAAGAACAACACCAGAATATTAAAAAAATCCGGTGTAAAAGTATTCCTAAAAAGTGCCCATTTTTGGGTGGAGGCTATTTCAAGCTCACTTGCCAACTCTTGAAAACCTGGAAAAAAAAAGGGGGGGCATGATTGCTGTTGAAGTTGACGCTGTGCGTGCAAGGTGCAGGAATGGTATTGAAACAATTCAGCACATATTTGAAGAGTGTGCTGCGGCACAAGAAACTGGAGGGCTGGTAATGCCATGGTTACAAATAGCAGGCTCCCATCCAGATTGCTCCTTGCAACATTTTGAAGTCTTGAGACCTATAGAAGTGAAAAAAAGAAGCATGGGTGGTCGTTCGGTTGTCGTTTGTTTAGGCATTATGGCTGGCTCAGAACGCAACTCATTTTGAAAGTTTGGAGAGAACACCAAGTAGGATACTACACGTCACACAAGCGGCATTATGGAAGTGTTTTAAGGCTTTACTGGGGTGGAAATTTACTTATAGAATTGGGATATGGATAGCTTCACCCATCCCATATTTGGGGATTGAATTGGATTTTGGGATCTGCTATCTGTACAAATGTAAGCTATACGAATGAGTAGTTAATAAAAGGGAGTTGTTATGCCTAACGAATCGAATTTGGTAGGCGGAGAAAAATGATGTTGTCTGATTAAATGAGACAAACGTCCATTTCCTTCGAATGCCCGAAAAATTGTGAACATATAAAAATGGATGTCATATCATTTGAAAATATAAAAATGGAGAATTATGAAAATTATGGAATAAAAAAATTTGTTGTTAGCAACTTCCTTTTTCGGCGACTTCGGGTGGTTGAAAATTAAAAGCCTATTTATTAAATATAAATTTAAGAGCAACGAACATAATCCTAGCCTTAAACGGTGTGTTACGAGCGTTAAAATAAAATTTTAGAACCAGTTCCAAAATTGGAATTCTCGTGTTAAAATTTTCAGGAATCGATAAACTAAAACTCTATTAAATATATTTTTTAAGAGCAGCAAAATTAAACATAGCCTTAAACGATATGTTACGAGCGGCAAAATGAAGTTTAGGACTGGTTCCTAAATCAGAATTCTCATGTCAAAATCTTTCAGGAATCAGTTACAGATTCTGGTTTCGGCAGTTTCGTTGTCACAAAAACTAAAACCATATTAAATATAAATTTTAAGAGCAACAAACTTAACTCTAATCTTAAACAAAGTGTGTTACGAGTGCTAAAATGAAAATTAATGACTGAATTCTAAATATATTCTACATGAGAATTACAGAATCAAGATATTTTTATTTATTTTATTTATTTAATATTTCAATCCATAATTTCATATATATGTTTTGCTCTGTCTCATTTAATGAAAGTGGAAGGTTTTGACAAAGTGGTATAGCTTCTCTGTTGATGTGTCAAACAAAAAGTTGTCTAGTCCAATTTATTTAGACGTTTTGCTATGCTTACCGAATCCGATTTGGTAAGTGCAATATTTTTCTTAGTAAAATATAGTTACATATCAACAAAATAGTTACATATCAACAAAATTCAATTTGTTTGTACGGAGTAGATAGCTTGTTTAACCAAGAAAAAACTAGTCAGTTTAAACTAATGTTTATAAAAAATAAAATACTAATCTAATTAGATTTGTTTGTATGGAGTAGCGACCAAAGATCACCTCCTAGATACTATGGTCCTTTACAGTACAATTTCATGTCATTGTCATCATCTATTGTGGAAATTAAAACTACCAATGAAAAGCTTATATACGTGAGACAATGCATATAAGTTTCTCTAATGAGTTTGACACTATTGAAGTTTGCGGGTTGAAAAGGTCTCTCCTGACACCTGGATCGTCTTTCGGCGGAATAGTTACTTAAAGATGGAAGCATATACTGATGTTGGTTGGGTTAAAAACCATATGGATCAGAGGTCAACTTCAGGATACTTCACTCTGATTGGAGCTAATCTTGTTACCTGGAGAAGCAAAAAGCAAATGGTTGCTGCATTATCTAGTGCAGAAGCATAATTTAGGGGAATTTCGGAAGGAGTGGTTGAGATCTTATGATTAAGAAGTTGATGACTGAGTTGGAATTTCTACCAAATGAGTCATGCCCTTTGAAGTGTAATAATAAAGTAGCTGTGCATATCTCTGAAAATCCAGTTAAACGTGATAGAACTAAGCATGTTGAGTTTGACAAACATTTTATCAAGGAAAAATTGGAAGGAGACGTTGAGACAGGAAACGATGTGAGATCAGAAGGGAAATTATGTGAGATCAGAAGGGAAACTAGCACTAACAGGAAGGAGTTTTCATGATAAGTTGAGCAAGCTAGACTTGATACCTAGCTTAAGGCGGACTGTTAAATAAGGATATTGATAATATTTGTAAAATGAGATAGGATATGCACAATTAGCTTATTCCGTCTCCCCTAGTTAAATCTATATAAAGAGAGATCATATTTCATCAATCTATTCAAGTTTTTCAATAAAAATATTTTCCATCTTCCTCCAATAGAGGACCCATCTTCCACCCTCAGCCCCACAAAAACTAATTTTTATAGGAAGGTCTTGGCTGTGGATCCACAGGCTCGCATATTCAAATTAATCTTCAATTTCACAGCCCAAGATCAAAGTCAGAGTTACTAATATGCATGAAGTGCTTTGATCCTAGTGATTTATTTGTCAATTTTGATCGTGATCGGTTACTTCGTCTAGCTGAATTTTATCCAGAAAATTTTGAGATTAGCAAGAAGTTTGCCTTAAAAAATAAATTAGATGAGTATATTTATACGATGCGGTCAAATGATGGTGGAGCACCTTTTTGACATCTTCATAATATTGGAGATCTTGAAAAGAAGATGGTCCAGCATAAATATCATACAACTTATCGTTTGATTTATCGTCTTCTCGAGCAGGTACTAGTTTTGTCAATCGCCACAGCTACCGTTGAAAGATCTTTCTCGGCGTTGAAATTAGTCAAAAGTTATTTTCGTAATACGATGGTGGATGATTTTTTGACAGATAGCATTGTGTGCTATATTGAGAGATATATTTTCTCAAGTATAGATTATGAAGATATTTTGCAAATGTTTCAAAAAATAAAGTGTAGAAGATTTCAACTACCGCCAATCGAGCAATTGCGCAGAAAATATTGTATAGCATGTACATGTAATCATTAAAATTAGCAATATTTTTAAATATTATTTACGTACTTTATGTTATCTACACTTTATATAATTTTCGAAAGAACACCCCCAATCTTGAAATCTTGGATCCACCACTGTCTTCCTCTATATTTTCTTTTTTTTTTATACAAATGAAAGCGTAACACTCAAGTGTTTGTACAGAAATCACTCAGGGGGGATCAAAAAGAAAATGAACATGTGGGGCATTTCTTTCATGCACTTGCAGAACCAATGTAGTATTCTGAGATTCTGGTAAGGACCTCTGCCTTGTGGAGTTTAGAGTCTGAGTTCTTCCATTTAGGACTCCTTGTCGTGGCTCAAATGGATCCACCCTGTGAATCACGGTTTTGAAGTCAGCATATCTCGCAGCCGTTTTTGCGAGAAGGTCCGCCGAGGTGTTCTCAATTCTTGGGATATGTTGGAAAACAAAGTCCATGTGGTTCTCCAATTGACGTAAAATCTTAGCAACCAGGGGCTCAGCCACAAAATTATAGTTCCGCCGTAAGAATAGATTAAACACTTCCATACAATCTGTCATCAATTTCACATTCTGGAGGCCTAACTATTGGAGCACACCGATTCCTTTCCAGATAGCCCAAAGCTCAGCAATTACGATCGAGCAAGCGCCTATCCATCCCGAGTAACCGCAAATCAAGGATGTAGTGGAGCTGCGTAGGACTACACCAAAGGAGGCAAGAGAGGAGGTGTCTTGAATAGGTGCGTCAGTGTACATCAAGAACTCATACTCTGAGAAGTTTGTAGCGAGGATAATTCTTGACTGATGTGGAAGTCCGTGTAGAGCTCGAGATTAGCATGAGTTAACTGCTGGCTAGATGCACCCTCTGGTTCTCCCTTGCTTAATCTTTAACGGTAGCCAAAATTGAAGTAGAAGAGCTGATCTTGTGTTGGAAGATAGCCTCATTCCTTGTTAACCAAATCTGCCAGCACGCAATTGCGAACAGGGCCTGCATACCTGAGGAGTGATGTAGATTCATAGAGAGCCATTCCGGAAGAGAGTTGATGGTCCAAAAGCTAGCAGGGGTGATTGTTTCGATGGATAGCCACACCTCCCTGCTTCGAACACAATCCCTTAGCATGTGTAGTGAAGTCTCAGATACGCCACAGAAAGAGCACCCATCCGAAGAAGAAATTCGTCTTTGGTGTCATTCTGCCTTCGTCCAAATGCAGCCTTTGCACCTTTTCATAAGAAGGTTTTTATATTTTCTTGCATAGAAAACGATCAGATTAATTTCCAGAACTTGCTAACTGGATTTGGATTAGAGGAAGGTAAAAGATAATAGATAGAATTGATGGTGAACTTCCCTGTACGGGTTAGACACCAAAATGGAGTGTCTGGGCCACCTTCTCTTGCAGGTGGGACTATGGTCATGATGACACACACAAGATCTGCTAGGAGGTAGATATTCAGTCTGTCCAAATCCCAGACTCCATCTTGTGAAACCCAATCTGCTACACTCAGAGATAGGTCCTCCTGTGAGAGGGGACATAGGGAGTGGGGGGCTAAGGAGTGGGGGAGGGAGCTCCAAGTATTAGACCAACTTGCATTCCATTTCCTATAGCCCAACTGCATCCATTTTTTAGGATATCCA
This sequence comes from Pinguicula primuliflora, assembly GCA_025802335.1. Lineage (NCBI taxonomy): Eukaryota > Viridiplantae > Streptophyta > Magnoliopsida > Lamiales > Lentibulariaceae > Pinguicula > Pinguicula primuliflora. Next base: position 5,302 of record JAOYMZ010082934.1, read on the forward strand.
GATGACTTATGATTGATCTCCAGATCCGAGAGCCTCCAGAAGGTGTTGGTAGAGAAAGAATGTCATGTCCCGTGAAGCCATATTTAGCTTCAAATATCCGAATCCATAATCCTTTATCATGTCCCATATTCGCAGAGATTAGGAGCCAGGCCAGTTTATAAATCATAGCTCTGTTGATGTCCCTGCATTTCTTCAAGCCTAGACCCCCTCTATTCTTCCCCTGGCAGCATTCGTCCCAGTTTAGCAGAGATGGTTTTCTTTGAGAACCAGCACATCCCCATAGAAAGGAGTGAATTAATCTATCAATTCCATCACAAGTGCTTATAGGTCGGAACGTCGTTTGCATTGTGTGGGTGGGCATGGCTGAAAGGACTGATTTGCTGAGAACCATCGCCCTGCCAATGAGATATGATGGTTACTCCATCTTCTCGTGCGATCTCTCAACTTCACCAGCTGAGATTCATAGGTAGAGGAGGATACCCTTCCATGGATCAGGGGTACTCCCAAATATATACCTAGATCATCCACTTTCCTTATACCAAGAATATCCTCAACTTCTCTAGACTGTGCTAGAGAGACGAGGGAGATGTCCAAAGAACAGACTTGTCTGCATTCATAGTTTGTCCAGAAGAGATCAAGAATCTGTGGAGTATGTCTCGCACAATACTTGCCTGAGCTCCTGAGCATTCTGCAAAAAGAATCAAGTCAACGGCAAATAAAAAATGAGTTAGAGGGAATCTAGTTCTACCAAAAGTAAGAGGCCTCCAAAATCCATTGTTCATGGATTGATAAACCGTTTGCGTGAGCTTTTCCATGCATAAGACGAAAAGGTATGGAGAGATAGGATCCCCCTGTCTCACGCCCCTTCTGGGCTGGAATGAAGGACCCCTCAGGCCTTCCCAGCAGACTCGTGTGGAGCTGGTTTCCAGCAAAGACATAATAACGGTGATGATCCAAGTGGGCAGGTTGCAGTCCTCTAGAGTATCCCAGATAAATGGTCATTCCAACTTATTGAAGGCCTTAGCAAGATCTATTTTAATTGCCATATACCCAGACTTCCTTTTTTATAGCCTTATTGAGTGTACAACTTCCTGGGCCGCAATTATATTATCTGAGATATTATGTCCTTGTATGAAACTGAATTGATTTTCCGAAATGAGCTAAGGGAGAACCAATTTGAGCCTGTTTGCTATGATCTTTGAGATGAGCTTGACACCAATGTTGATTAAAGTGATAGGGTGGAAGTGGTCTAGGCGCTCAGGATTTGTGATTTTAGGGACCAAGGAAACCATTCCCTTGTTAAAGTCTCGAGGACAACTCCTGATGCAAGGACTTGCAGAATGAATGCAACCAGCTATCCAGAAATTGCATCCCAATTAGATTGAAAAAATCCACTCGAGAACCCGTCTGGGCCAGAGGCTTTGTCTGGATCCATACTGAAAAGAGCTACTTTTATCTCGGATGGCAGAATCTCCTAGTTTAATAGCTGAAGCTGTGAGCGAGTCAGTGGCTGAAACAGTCCCCGAATGAAGTAAGGATCACTGGGTACTGGTGAGCCTGCCACAACCTCTCCAAAAGTTTGTTTGAGACGGTGAGTTGCATAGTTGAGAACCTCGAGCTTTTCCGAGCACCAGGAGCCATCTTCCAATTGTATTCTTCTGCCTCTAGACCTTTTGTGACGGGGCTTGAATCTGGCATGAAAAATTTGGTGTTCCTGTTCCCCTGAAGAATCCATGAATCCCTTCTATTCTGCTTCATCAACAGCTCCTCCTCTGCAAGAATAGCTTCAAGCTCTTCTCTGACTTTTATTTCAATGTTGATAAGATATTGGGAAGGGTGGAGTCCTTTCTGGAGTCCTTTCAATCGATTTTGCAAATGCCTCTTTTTCTAGAATACATTCCTAAATATATCAAACTTCCATGTATGCAACTTCCTTCCTATGTCCGCCAGTGCGTCGGGTAGTGGGAGAGAGATGTCCCTGTTATAGTGGAACCATGATCTCCAAGCATGATGAGACGACCACATGTTCATATAATGAAAGGCTGGTTGCGAGCATAACTCCTGAGATGTTGATTATAGGTGGATTAAGATTGGAGAGTGGTCCGAGGCCACGCGTGGAAGATGACGCACACCAAGATCGGAGAATGTCTAGGCTAGAATCGCAATAGAGAAGGCCCAATCGATCCTTTCTTGATAGGGGCCTCGTGCCCAGGTGTATCTTGTACCTGAGAAGTCCAAGGGTTCCACTTCGACCATACAAGTCCAGGATCTAAACTGTTTGGAACCATTGGAGGGTAGTCCATTCAATTTGTTGTCTGAGCTGAGGAAGGCATTAAAGTCTCCTAGTATGAGCCAAAAAAGTATCATAGAGTCTGCCAGAGCAGAAAGTTTCGGCCAGAGCAGGCAACGAATGACCGGATTAGGGCTTCCATACACTAAAGTGATGTTAAGGAGAGGTCCGTTATCGAGCCTTGCTGACATATGAATATATTGCCAATCGAAGGACAGTATTTCAACTACAACTGAGTCTCTCCAAATAGCCTAGATGCTGCCCGAAAAACCATAAGCTTCAACTTTGAAAGAATGTTCAAAACCCAGTCCCAAATTCCTGATGAGAGAGTCAGCAGTAGCACCACTTATTCTAGGTTCTAGAGCAAAAATCATAATGGGTTTGTGCACCTTAATCAAGTCTCGCAGGGCAGAGATTGTGGTAGCATTTTTTACTCCCTGTGCATTCCAAGAGATGAATTGTAGCGCCATTAAAATCGATTGGGTTTGCGATACCGTGGGAACAAGTTAAGAGACTCTCGAGACTTTGGGGCAAGGAGGTTCGATGTCATCTCCTTCTACCATGTTATCCTCCCCCTCAGATTCCGCAGATACAATTGCAGCCGGGGGGCAGTATAAGTGTCCATAAGAGCATTCATACTGCCAGTTTCATGGGACGTTCTGGCTAGATCAACTGGTGGGACTAGGTGATCCGACGGACGTCCACTTTCCGTGTTATAATCCGATGAGCTTTGTAGAAGAACAGGTTTCTTGAGATGAACTCCCCTTGGCTGATTCTGCTTAAAATCGGGTCTCAAGGAAGATCCTTGAGTCTGGGTTGAGTTATCTGGTAGGAGTGGATGTTGGATCCTCACAGCAGTGTGATAAGAAGGTGCGGCCGGAGGTGGAGCAGCTTTATCAGTGTAGGCAGTGTTGGAGTCACACGGGTTGAGTCACCCAGGATGGAAGCGTTGAGTACAAGATCAGAAGGAACCAAATCTGTAGTTTTTGGGGCGGTGACAAAGTCTTTGGGCTGGAGTCTCTGCTCAATGTGTTGAATATTTTTGGGCCGTCCTTGTAGGCCCAATTTTCGTTTCCCCTTCAAGTTTGCCAGCTCTCTTGGTTTGAATATACTCTTCTGTGTAATTGGGCCTTTTGGGGCGGGAATGTTTGGGCCAGCATCAATACTATCATCCTCCTGGGTACCCAAAACTACAAAACGGCCAAAAGAAGATGTAGACTTATTAACCGATGGTTTTAGATTTCCAAAACCGAGGAGGACGGCCCATCTTTTTCGGGGCAATTAACCAGGCTCCAGATTTGGTAATGTCCTCGAGCATAGGAGTCTGAAATGTATGGGTGCTTTTGGTAGGTACCTGTGAGACAGTAGGAGTAGCGTTAGCAAGTGACGTTGCAGAGGCGTGAGGAACGTTAATTACCTGATTTGGCACAACTGCATTGCTGCTGGAGGTTTTGAGGTCAGGCTCTAGCCCTTGATGGATAGCCAGCTGACTTTCAACATCGGGTGCGGAGCCACTCATTACCTCTTTCTTCGGGCGGGTTGCTGTTGCTGAAGACACAGTCTCCGGTGAGATTCCCGGTGGTGCAAAGGGACACGAATTCTCTTGATGGCCGTATCTGGCACATGAGAAGCAAATTTCATTTAGGTCTTCGTATTGCACCTGGTATGGTTTTCCATCCACCATAACAGAGAGGGTGAGCAGCTTCTGTAGATCCAAAAGAACCGCAATCTGGGTGAAGATGCCCCGTTCTTCTAATAGCGTATGCTCGTCGACCTTCATGAAGGCACCCACTGGTTTAGATATCTGAACCAGGAGATCCTTATGGTAGTAGTGAATAGGCAGTCCTGGGAAACGAATCCACGCAGCTACAGGCTCGACATGAATCGCCTTAGTGTCGAACTCTCTGTGCCAAGGGAATACACGAAGAGGATGACTCCCTAAAATGTGAGGACCCTCAAGAAGAGCTTTATGGTAGTCTTTCTCATCAGAAAAGCGAACCTGGTAAAATCCGTCTGCAATGTCGATCAGCTTAAACTCTCCTCTCGGTTGCCAGATAATTCTTAGTCTAGAGAGCATAGATTGGTAACCGATGGCATATTTCCCATGATTGTGTTGGCCATGTTGGAGGCAATCTGAGCTTGGATGTTCTCTTTGAAGCAGACGGTAGGACCTTTGCCATTATGGCCGTGAATCACGTCATTGTCGGTGAGAGTGATATCTGCCCGAATAGGAAACAAGGACTTGTAAGTAGGGGGTCTTTTAGGGAGCGGAGCCCCAAAAACAAGCGGCGGAATGGCCTAAGACTTTTGAGCTCCGAGCTCGATGGGATCTTGCACGCTTGTGGAGTTGGAAGCTTCTTCAGAATTTTCACTTTTTTGTTCGCATGATTTTGCAATAGCGGAGGAAAATGATTTGGGTTAAACATATCCTCATCCTCCATGAAGGATGAGATCGGGCTATGCCGGCGAAATTCTTAGAGAGAGTTGAGAGCCAATTTGAAAGCGTTGAGTACAAGATCCAAATTTTTAGTATAGCAACTTAACAATTTTAATAGGAGAATATGAATGAAAAATCTTGTACAACTTCATGGGCGACAGGTAGCATGATTTGATGGGTTGATTCCACTATTTGCATAAATCTGGAAAAAAAATCCAAGAACCACCTAGGTTACGTATTTTTTATGGTGAAGAACAGAGGAGGATGGAAATATGAAAACAAATATGTGTAGTATCATCAATATATTAACATTGCTCGATTTTGCTTTCAAAATTTCGAAGCATTTTAACCTGAACAATCATAGAGTAACACGTTAGCTTAAAAACAGTGCAAGTTAGCAGTTTCTCTGCATATCATGCAGAACTTCCTTCCACTCCCAAATCCCGCAACTTAAGCAACCCTTTTCCACCATTTCACCAACCTCCAACAAATCCTCCAACAAACTTCCCCCACAATTTTCTCTCTTTTTTTCCCACACAATTTTCTCAACTTCTACATCAATAAGTTTTTCACCGCGTGCAGCGTGCTCCTTCATGTGTCTCATTTGAAGGATTTCTTTCTTTTTTCTTCCTCCACGCACTTTGCCGCGTGTTTTCTTTTTCTCAACAGATTGTCTCGGCACCCTGTGTATCTTCCCCTTCGATTACTCCTGCGGGATAACCATGGGAGACCCATTTCACAGAAATTTCTTCCGTGAGCAAGAATGGCTCGGTTATGATTTTGATTCTCGGTGAGAAATAAATATGTAAGATTTGACCTAAACTATTGTAGGTCAATTTTTTTTGTGCCACAAAGTCATATCGATTTTTTGAAAATGCCACCACGCGGACATGAGAAGTCCGAAAATAACACTCGGACTTGGCAGGTCCGAAAATTTACGCCCGGACTTGGCAAATCCAGGATTTTTACATCCCGTGCTTGACAAGTGCGAGAGTAATTAAGATTGTTAATTACTGAGATTAGCATATCCCGGACTTGCCAAATCTGGGATATTCTTAAACCACACACACAAAAAAATTCAGTGTGAAGAACAACATCTGAAGAACAGATTGTTGTTTGAGAATAAGTGCTCAGAGGTTACTATTTTATGATTTGTTGAGCAGCAACAGCACTTGGAAATGAGGGGATGCCTCTTCTCTGAATAGTCCTGTCTGCCGACAGAATATCAAGCAAGAATTTCCACATGAATATGGATATTTTGGATGGAACTTCTGCTGACCATATAGTTTCCATTT
>JAOYMZ010082945.1:0-11323 GCA_025802335.1 Pinguicula primuliflora
TTGTTTGTCCAATAGGCTATGTGGTAGAGAGCAGGTCTATTTAGTTTATGACTTGACGTAAAACTCATATAATCATTCTCTATTTTTTTTCCATGATGAACTGTTCTTGATCTCGTGTAATGGTGAGCAAAGATGTATTGCACAGTTTTTTTATAACGTAGGGAACCCTACAAAGATAGTTAAACCCAACACCCTACTTTAATAGCCTGCAAACCACGGGAAACCACGGTAGGGAGGGAAGCGCAAACCATATGTGACAGGCTCATGTCAATGAGGGGATTTGAACTCATGGTGCAATTGACACTCTCAGAACCAATTGGTCAACCCCTCTTTGACAAAGATGTATTGCACAGTTACTGTGACATATATTTTCCTGTTGAACTTTTTAATCGTGGAGAGAAAATACTACGCTCTTTGCTTTGGAAGACCATGTGCATATCATTACCTGCATGCACAGTGGTGGTGTTTGTTGAAAACAAGTCGATTGTATTTAGGTCAAACTTTTTCCTCTTAATCATGATGTTCATTAATTTGCAGGTTTGCCAGCAGTATGAGTTTTATAATGATACAAAACCAGGCAGAAGCATAAAATTTGATGCTCTTTTAACTACGTATGAGGTGTTACTAAAAGACAAGTCTGTTCTCTCGAAAATCAAGTGGAATTATCTTATGGTTGATGAGGCACATAGATTGAAGAACAGCGAGGCCTCTCTGTATACCACACTATGTGTAAGTTAAACTGTTTGATTTGTTGATATAATTCATTCAGTTAATAAATGCTTAGGTTCCCAGTAATGGAGTTTCTCAGGAATTTAGCACGAAGAACAAGTTGTTAATTACTGGCACTCCGCTACAAAACAGTGTTGAAGAGCTATGGTAAGCTATAATGTGCCATTGCTTACAGTTTTCTCCAGAATTTGCTCTCAATTAGAGGTTTATTTTTTGGGGGATCTAATATATATTTTGGGTTTACTTACTAAATTCGATCTGGAAGGAAGTTTTTGTCAATTGAAATGATACGTAGTATAACAACCAAAAAGAAGGACAAAGAGAATTCGTTGTTACTGGCCTAGTTATTTTCCTTCAAATTTGTCTTTCTAACCTTGTTCCTTCTAGTAAATTGTTTTTTTGGCTCCTTCTGCACCCTTTGATGAGTTTTTTGTGTAATCATTTTCTTATCTTGGGAAGTTGTTTCTGCTACCTTGGTTCAGTTGGATTTTGTAATGATATTGTGACTTTCCGTGCATAGTTTCGTTGATTTTGTGCTAATTTAGTTAAGTATTTCATATTTCTACATGACTTGTATAATTTATCTACTTTATAACTTTGCAGGGCGTTACTTCATTTTCTTGATTCTGACAAGTTTAGGAGTAAGGACGACTTTGTTCATAAATACAAGGATCTTAGTTCGTTTAGTGAAATGGAGGTCCTACTTTTTTTGCCGAATCTTGACTGATCCAACTTTTCATGAATTTTCTAGAATATAATTTCTATTTGGTGTTTGATTGTGAGTTTTTCTTTTGTTTTTTTCCGTACATATACTGTAGCTCACTAGTCTTCACATGGAATTAAGACCTCACATTCTCCGGAGAGTCATAAAAGATGTGGAGAAGTCTTTGCCTCCTAAAATTGAACGCATCCTTAGGGTTGAGATGTCGCCACTGCAGAAACAGTGAGTGCTCTTTCTGTTGAAGAATCAATTGGCTCTTCTTTCACTTAATTTACATATTTTAATTTTTCTTGCTATTGTTTTCAGGTACTATAAGTGGATTTTGGAACGCAACTTTCATGATTTGAATAAAGGAGTCCGTGGGAATCAGGTTGGTGTTCACAGTTATAAGTAGACCGTTTGGCATATGCTTGGTTGACTTCAAGTGGAATAAAAACTGTGCTATTTGATAGTTTTCTAAGTTGCTATCACTGAGCTACTAACTTCCCAGCATTTTATGTACCACGAGCACATGTACATTTCTCTGTTCCATCTTTACCGTAGTACTAATCATTAAGCTTCTTTTATCTTCCATCTGTATGACCAATGCATGATTAAAATTCTGTCTATCTTCCCCCAAAAACATTTATGCAGGTTTCGCTCTTAAATATCGTGGTGGAACTGAAGAAATGCTGCAATCACCCATTTTTATTTGAGAGTGCTGATCACGGTTATGGTGGGGATACAAATTTCCTTGGCAGCACTAAGCTTGAAAGAATTATATTAAGCAGTGGGAAGCTGGTCATATTAGAAAAGCTGCTTAATAGATTGCATGAGACAAAACACCGTGTTTTGATATTTTCACAGGTTTGTGATATAGCCCAGAAGTATGTTCTGCAATCACATTTGGCCAGTGCAATCTAGCGTGCTGATGTTATTTCAATCTTGAGCTAAATGGGAGCCACCATTATATAATGAATTCCTATAACTCTTATTTATTTCTTTATTCCTATATGTCATTGTGAAATCTAGTCGGTGTGGAGACAAACGATCGTTGCAGTGATCACATATTTTGGGATTTTGGTATTACCTGCATGATGATCATATAATGATCATCTGTTTGCGCTGATGCATGTGCCTCGGTGTTCTTTTTGCATGATTTTGATTTTTCTCACCGTCTGATTCCTGTTATTGATTTTTTCCCTATTGGGAAGATCATTATGCTGTTAACATTTTCACTTGCTTGAAATCTTGATCCAGTTTATCTCTTCATATTTGAGCTAAATGATTGCAACCGTTCCTATTTGACCACAGATGGTAAGGATGCTGGATATACTTTCAGAATATCTCGCTCTGAAAGGATTTCAATTTCAGAGACTGGATGGTAGTACAAAGGCTGAGTTACGTCAGCAGGCTATGGAGCATTTCAATGCTCCGGGTAGCGAAGATTTCTGCTTTCTTCTTTCAACTCGTGCTGGTGGCTTGGGTATTAATCTTGCGACTGCGGATACAGTCATAATTTTTGATTCAGATTGGAATCCTCAAAATGATTTGCAGGTTTGCATATGATGATTCTTGTTCCACATCTTGTTTTAGTTATTTGCGGATTTCATATTAATGTTTATTGTCATACTATTTGATCTGTTGTGGAATAGGCAATGAGCCGTGCTCATAGAATTGGTCAGCAAGAAGTGGTTAACATCTACCGGTTTGTCACTAGCAAGAGCGTTGAGGAAGACATATTGGAGCGGGCCAAAAAGAAGATGGTATTATATAATGCAACTCTATGACAACGCTTTACCCTATCCTGTTCATTTGAATGCTTATGCCTTATGTCGATATATGAAGTCTAAGTTCTAACTGTGATACTTTTTTTCAGGTTCTTGACCATTTAGTTATTCAGAAACTGAATGCTGAGGGTAGACTGGAGAAAAAGGAAGCCAAGAAAGGGAATGCCTTCAATAAAGTAAGTTAATGAAATAAATCTCCCATTTGGGTTTGAAGATTTTACCGTTAAGCATAGTATGTGCCTCCTATATAACATTTTTTAATGCTAAAGTTTTGTTAAATGTGCCGGCGTTATCATGTTTATGAATTTGTCATGTAGAACGAGCTTTCAGCAATTCTGAGGTTTGGGGCTGAAGAACTTTTTAAGGAAGACAGAAATGATGAAGAAAGTAAAAAAAAGCTTCTCAGCTTGGATATTGACGAGATTCTTGAGAGGGCAGAAAAAGTTGAAAAAGTAACTGAAGGAGAGCAAGGGAACGAGTTGTTGGGTGCATTTAAGGTTATATATCATGATATATATATAATTTGACTAGGAACAACCCCTTACCCTGACACTCTTCTTTGTTGACTACCCTTTACAAGCTGCTCTGTCATATTTAATTGGTACCTTTTCGTTGAATGGTATCACTGCTAGTTTTTGTGGGATTTCATTGATGCTATTTGTTAAAACACATCATTATGTGCAGGTGGCCAATTTCTGTAGCGCTGAAGATGATGGAAGTTTTTGGAGCCGTATGATAAAACCTGAAACTCTTGCTCAAGCTGACGTATGAGATTTACTGTAACAAATTCAAGTTCTCCAACTGCAAATGCTTCTTCTCTTTTCTATAGATGTTGATTTTGTGTTTAATCTTCTAGGATGATTTAGCTCCCCGGACCGCTCGAAATATTAAAAATTATGCTGAGGCTATGCCAACTGAAAGGAATAGTAAAAGGAAAAAGAAGGGAGTTCAGACTCAGGAAAGACTGTCAAAGCGACGGAGACCCGATCCTGGCTACTCTACTCCAGTGCTTGATGGCGCTACTGCTCAAGTTAGAGAATGGTCTTGCGGGAACTTAACAAAGAGAGATGCAACACAATTCTCAAGAGCAGTAAGTTACCTAGTGCTGAGATGTTTAAATTTTAACTCACAAGCAGAATTTTCAGTACTATACCAATTCTCTCGTCTAGGCTGAAATGTGTTCATATGGTTTTCTATTCAATAGGTTTCCTTCTCTTCTACCTTTTTCCTCTGAGAATTTTTTCTTTCTGACTCTGATCCATATCAGGTTAAGAAGTTTGGAGATGATAGTAAGGTTAGCTTGATTGTCTCAGAAGTTGGCGGAGTAGTTGAAGCTGCTTCAACTGACGCTCAAATTGAACTTTATGACACCTTAATTGATGGTTGTAGAGAAGCAGTTAAAGGAGAAAATCTGGATCCGAAGGTTTGTCCCTTTATTATCATATGGCATTTTGAAGTAGCTAAATGCAATACAGCAGCTGACATGTGTTGTACTATATAGGGTCCCATTTTGGATTTCTTTGGTATACCTGTAAAGGCTGATGAAATGCTAAGCCGTGTTGAAGAACTTCAGCTCCTTTCAAAGCGAATTAGTAGATATGAAGATCCTGTATCTCAATTCAGAGCACTAGCATATCTAAAGCCATCTACGTGGGCTAAAGGCTGTGGCTGGAACCAAAGTAAACTGTTTTCTTCTTCATGCTTATCCGGGCATCTATCCTTTTCCTTTCTGTTCTGCTATTATAGCTAATGGTAGGGAGTTCAAGTATTTTCATCTGCTTGCATTTCCTTCTCCGGATGGCCGCCTGTTACGTGTGGCATTAGAAGAAATATTGTTTTGGTCCACTAGTACGTCTGGTTTCTTAACTTTTTCCTCATGTTACCATCAGAGGATGATGCAAGGCTGTTGCTCGGAATCCATTATCATGGATTTGGGAATTGGGAAAAAATAAGGTTAGATGAAACGCTCTGTCTTACTAAGAAGATTGCGCCTGTGGAACTTCAGCACCATGAAACATTCTTGCCTCGAGCCCCTCAACTTAAAGAACGAGCTTCACAGCTTTTAGAAATGGTATGCTGAATTATTAATGATAAAATAGTCCCAAACCATTAAGTTATAGCCAGAGGCTGAAGTCGTACAGTTGCTATGTCAAGCCAAATTGTTGCTCCTATCTAGACTTAAGTGTTGATTTAGTATTGCACAGTTGAATATTCGTTTGCTTCTATAGTTTTTATCGCTCAAAGTTGGCCCTGGCCTCTCACTTTATATTTTCTGCTTTTTTACTCTTGTCTGAGCAATTATGCCCATGCTGATGAGATCGCATTATGTACATAATGTTAGCCTAGTTCAATCTCATAATGTTAGCTTAGTTCAACCTCTTAACTAACTTAACTTTGACAACTACCGAGATCATTTTCTGTATTCCACTGCACATAGGCTCTTTTTGCAAGTTCGGCGAGATTTGGGCATTGTTGTTTTTGTTCTTCCGGTATTCTTTTTGTGTGGTTCTCCAAATTCTTGGTTATGTTAAACTTTTGCCTCCATTGTGTATCTTCCAGGAAGTTGTCGCCATTGGCGGAAAGAATTCTAATGTGAAAGTTGGCCGTAAAAGTACAAAAAGGCAGAAAGTTTTGACTGCATCAACACGCGGAAATGGAAGACAAGGACAACCTGGTTCTCCTAGTGTCACTGTTGAAATGAACAGAAGAAAACCTTCGAAATCCCAGAAGACCGAGCCTTTAGTTAAAGAGGAAGGTGAAATGTCTGACAATGAAGAAGTTTACGAGCAGTTCAAGGAGGTTAAGTGGATGGAATGGTGTGAAGATGTCATGATGGATGAGGAAAAGACACTGAAACGTCTTCAAAAGTTGCAATCTACAAGTGCAGATTTACCAAAGGAAAAGGTAGGTTCAAGTATCCGATACCCACATCTTTCCTTGCTTTGGCTGTTGGATATATATTTAACTTTGACCCACATCAGGTACTTTCCAAAATTCGGAATTATCTGCAGCTTATTGGTCGGCGGATCGACCAAGTTGTTTCAGAATATGACCAGGAGTCATACAGGCGAGAAAGTATGTATCACTTGTTGCAGTGCCTGCTGCTCTTTTCTTCCATTTTTTGTCCAATGTTTTGATATGGCTACTTTTCTACAGGGATGACCACAAGATTGTGGAATTACGTATCCACCTTTTCGAATTTGTCTGGTGAGGGACTTCAACAAATTTATTCTAAACTTAAACAGGAGCAACATGCGGCTGGTATAGGGCCATCCCACATCAATGGAGGATCTGCTACTGGGCATCCCACAGCACCATTCCTGCATAGGGATCTTGATGTTGGTAAATTTGAAGCTTGGAAACGGAGAAAAAGAGCCGGATCCGATGCCTCTCATGTTCAGCATCAAAGACCTTCCAATAATATGTCGTGGTTTACTGAACCAAACTCTTCGGGGATTCTTGGTCCACCTCCACCGGACGGCAGACAGTTCAGCAATGGAAGGCCTTACAGAGTAAGACGGGTATAAAATAAGTTACCAGGAACGAGCCAATTGTTTTAGTTTGGCCTCTTTGTCTTGAGCTGCTTGGGTTCTTCGGAGGGCTACCAGTTTTGCTGACTGACCAGAAACTTGGTATGATGCTAGAGCCCTATGGAAGTTGCAAAGACTGACGTGAAAGAAAGATATATACTTGGGAACCCCCGCTCCACAGCAATTCTTTGACATGCATTTGATTTAATTTCAATTTCATACAAGGGGTGGTGACAGGCATGAGTATGGCCATGCCACTAGATAATTCTCCAATGTATATTATGAAGTGTAATGTAAATGACAAAATTTTGATCAATATAATACTAAAAAAATGTAAAATGCAACTTTCCATTTCTCATTCTCAATTTTTTGTCACAAATGTTACGCATACACAAAAAAAATGTAAAATGCAACTCTCACCAATTGGTACACTATTATACATTCATACACTCATTGAGTTTACACTCCCAACCGGTATGACTCAAATTTGTATATAGATAGATATGGCCTTTGCCAAGTTTGTATTTGTGTGAACATAGATTGCAATTTTTTTATAGTTAAGTTGATTCTCAGAGATATTGATCAGTGCACTTCTTAATTATGAGATTTATGTGGTTACCAGTTGAACTGCAAATTAGTACTGATGTTATGGCATAGAAACATCAAGATCATTGATGGCCTCACAGAAGAGATAAAACAAATAGAGATTGAGTTTGTGAAAGGGAAGGTAAGGGATGCAGACAAAATTGGTTGTGTGGTCTTTAGACTTCCTTCCATTGAGGATGGTGTGGTTGTAATACCTTTTACCACTTATCTTAACAATCTTGTTTTCCACCTCAGATCTCGCAATTCGTCTATGGTCTGTTTAGACTCTAGAGGATAGGTGAGTCGGCACTTATCACCTAGTATTTTCTTCTATTTGTTAAATGAACTTAGTCACATAGTGAACACCAGAATATTTTTAAATCCCGAGCATTGTGTACCGAATTGTGTTTGTGGCTGTTAAATCAAAATTCAATGACTACGATCAAATTATAATAATTTGTGGCCTGGTAAACGGGTCAGATCTACTTAAATCCGCGAATTATTATTGTTTGATCGTGAGCGGCCAATTTCGATCCAACCACCACTAACATAACTTGGCACATAAGTTTTTTTAATCAGGACGCAGTGCTCGGGAGTGAAATTTTTTTCTAGTGGACATATCATTAAACTTTATCTTTTGCTTCTTCATCTAGAAGCAGTTCAAAAGCACTTTTAAATAATGATTTGAAAACTATTAGCATCGCGATCATATATGTATATGTTTTCGGTCGGTAATTCCAAGACAATGGACACCTTTAAAATATATAAAAAAAAATTGATCTTTGATTTTATAGATTTTGGAATCTTTTCGGCGAGATTATTTGAAAATAAGTCATGAATTTTGTTTTCTACCACTTCGTCGTTAAAAAACTAAATATAAATAAAGATGTTAAGTGCAAAATACTTAGCACAAAATAAACAGTACTTTTTATCCCTGAAATCAAAATATGTAACTAGTTTCTAGACTAGATACAAAAATTCTAAACATGTGATGAATTTTAATTGAAGGGAATTGAAATCAAAATTTTAAGATGTTCCACCCATGGTTGAAAATGGGTTTGTACAAATATCATTTTTTATATATATTGTCTTGGATTTTAATCTGGTCTATCGGATTAAAATTCCGACGGACCAGATTACCTGTAGCTGATAGATCACTTTTGTCATGGAAGAAGTGGGTGTGGACCAGATCCTTACTCCATTTTTCATATACATTGTCTTGGGTTTATAAAGGAAAATAATATGTATTCAATCTACAACCAGAAACAAAGAATCCTTGATAGCTGAATAAAAATTTGTAATCTATTATGGAATCTATATATTCAGAGTATTTTTGAACCGGTCACATATTGAAATTTCTATCATCCAAAATGTACTATTTATTTTATGCATTTAAAGCATTGTTTTTTGGTGATAAAGATGATGTAATAAAAATTTGTGATAGTTTACGTTACAAAATCTTCTCAACCTTAAAATTCTGTTAGAGCATCCCTGATTATCATACATGTAGTTTTGATGTGTTTTTTAATGTTTTTTTTAGGTAGGTAATGGGAGAAATACTTCGCCTTCTCCCCTAAATTTTAAACTTTCTCTTGCACCCGCGACTAATCTGGTGGGTCTGAATCCAGCTCAAAGTCTCTTATTGATTAAGTCTGACCAAACCCTTTTTAACGAGAGTTGAACTCGAGACCTCTGAATCGGTAGTTCATGTAAATGCATCCAACCCAAAAAGGCTCTTATGTTTTATGATGTCTTACGTTGTTTTTGTTCCGGTTTTGGCTTTGAGCAATTCTATTTATACACTATGATTTGACACCATTTATTGACATTGTGATGTGGCAAGCATCACAATCACAAGGTTTGTTACTTATATTTAATTCTTTTATTTTATTTGTGGTTGTGATTATTGACACATCATAATGTCAACAAATAATATTAATAAAGTGTGTACAAATAGCATTTTCTTTTTACTTTCGTTGTATGAAAAAAACTCTATAGCAGTAGCTGAAAAAAACTCTATAGCCGTTGCCGATGGCATTTTAATTTTTACGTTTTAACTGCCATTTTAATGTTTAGCCTGGAAAAAAATGCTTAGCGTGAAAATCTACACCTATTATCCTCGGTTTATACATCTTTTCTTTCTTCTTGCTGGTGCCTGAGGCCATTGATTCTGGACCGCAGGATTGAGCGTGGGGGTGTCCTCCTTATCTGCCACGTAAGTAGCCATTCACGGGACCCACATCGAACCGTGATTGGTCTCCCGCGCTCTTATAAATTTTTGGAGGAAATCCCATTTGGCGTTTTCATCTCTCAGTGTTCTCACTTTCGCTCTCTGCAATTTCTCTTCAGAATCCCCCTTTTGGGGGAAATTCTCTGTTCGCACTCAGGTACAATTGCTCATACCTATCCTTCCCAGCTTTGATTCCGTTTCGTTCATATGAATTCCAATTCGATGGTATCAGATCTTGTGCTCTCCGTATGCATGCATGATGATTATACGTACAGATGCGTATGCCGTGTTTGTATTGTATGAAAGTGTGCGTGTGACAAAACCTAGAAATGATTGGATATGGTATTATAGGTCTGCTAGCAGATACTCTGTTCGAACTCTTGGTTTAGCTCTAAAGACGTGGAGCAACAGTTGAAAGCTGATTATAATTTGAAATCCTCTCACTTTCTGCGGTTGTCAAACTTTATCTTGATTGGAATTTCGATTCTGATGTCTGAAATTAACAATAAGGACTGTCTGGTAAACTTTGTCCAAGAAGTCGGAGCGGGTCAGAAAGAATATTTTTTCAATCTGCCAAAAGAAATTTATGCTCGAGCAGAACTGCAGCTCTTACTTCCTAGTGAGAATTGGTTTCAAGAAATTCTGGTTTGCTGATTGAGAAAAATGTTTCAGCCTTCAGGGGCATAGATTCATAAGGATTTCCTGAATCGTTAACGTACCTGTTTGTTTCTCTTTCTTAAGCAGACAAGATGGACTATCTCTATGGACCCGGAAGGAACCACCTCTTTGTTCCCGGGCCGGTCAATATCCCGGAACAGGTCATTCGTGCTATGAACCGAAACAACGAGGACTATCGTTCTCCAGCCATTCCAGCACTCACAAAAACACTGTTGGAAGATGTCAAGAAGATCTTTAAAACCACCTCTGGAACTCCTTTTCTCATACCAACCACAGGTACTAACTTTCAAGGAACTTTTGCTGCAGAAAGAATCATGTCTGGATATCTCATCTTTTGCTGTGAACATTCATGATTATGTGGTTATGTCCTTGTCGAGAAATGTCACGAGCTAATGGTGAAGTTGGAAGCTTAACTACATTCTAAAGTGAATTGAGCCATGTTACCTAAGGAAATTGTAAGATATAGTCACTCTCGTCCTATGTCCAGCAACCCTATGCAGGAAAATTAATTGGTGACCAGCAGGGAATTAGGGAATACTATGCAGTGCCGTGTGCTACTGTGGGATTGGTTAGTCAGTGGGCCCGTGCAAAAGTATTAAACACTGCCCCACCTGCCACACCAATCACGCAAGTGCCACGTGGGCACTGCATAGTGCCCTCACTGCACACGCCCCAAACCTGACCAGCAGGCCTTAGAGTATTGTAAGAGATGTTTGAGTTATTCTAGAAGCTTAAACTTAGAGCTCTTGCTTATTAACCAATTTACAGTCTTTTGTGAAACTGTTGGCCATTTTCTTCCACTGGTTGCAACTAAGTTGTTCTCGACAGGCACCGGTGCATGGGAAAGTGCACTAACAAACACGCTGTCTCCAGGAGATCGCATCGTCTCGTTCTTAATCGGTCAGTTCAGTTTACTCTGGATTGATCAGCAGCAGCGCTTGAAATTCAATGTTGATGTTGTTGAAAGTGAATGGGGTCAAGGTGCGAATCTTGATGTTCTGGCTTCGAAAATTGCACAAGATACGAATCACACTATCAAGGCCATTTGCATTGTGCACAATGAGACAGCAACAGGAGTAAC
>JAOYMZ010082956.1:0-27051 GCA_025802335.1 Pinguicula primuliflora
CACCCCACCCCACCCACACCTCCCGCCAACCCAACCGGCAATAAGATTCTGTAGCAGACAATTTGGTGTGTCAATGTTCTAGCATCAATAATTTGCGAACAAAGATTTGAATTTCTTTGGCCGGAAAATTAAAGATTCAGAAATTTAATATTTGCAGACTTAGTCTTTTTTTTTGTGATAATGGAGGAACGATGGGGTGGATAAAAATAACGTCTTATTGCAATAGTCTGCAAATCACGGTGTGAAGGTGGAGAGTTAAGTTACACTTGGCAAGTTATATGTGACAACCTCATATTGCTAGGGGAATTTGAACGTATGATATTTGGATACAATTATCACTCTTAGAATCACTACGAAACACACTTAATTTGATCAAACTGTCTTTATTCTTACGAGATGATCAACTATATTGTTAAAACAGTTTCCAGGTCCTGCTTTGCCCGGTTCACAATTAATATTTGGCAATCTTGTGTTTCCATTTCAAGATTCTACCAAGGCTACTGGTGCCACTATTATCAAGACCACATAATTCTCATTTGATTTTAGATCATTCAAGTATCATAAATTGTGTGTGCCCACATCTTTAATAAATATCTTGGTCACATAAGTGCGTGGATAAAAAAGTATGTAGTGTGCATTACATTTACATTGATGATGGAGTTTGAAAATTCAGCCATCGCTAAAAGGTTAGAAGAGAAATGGTGCTCACTTATTCCTTCCATCCCACCCTTTCAGGGGCGAATCTAGATCCAAACAGGAGTGCTCAGGTCGAGCCCACCCAACCTTATGGGTAGATTCGCCCACGAAAAATACATTATGACCATAGTGTCATTCTCTCAACTATCATTTTAAAAAAAAAGATAATAATGTTAGCAAGCATTTTGATGGGAATGGTGAAACAACAGAACTTTGTATCCATGATATTGCATCAAGGGAATGGGATAATCTTATCCGGCTTCTTAAGGCCTGTCAAAGTTAGATCTTCTTCAGTCTTGGATGTTTGAATTGCTTGATCCATCGATTTGTAGACATAATCTTTTAATTCCAATAAAGCCAAATGATGAGCTAGATTGTCATTCTTCTTGAAACTTCTTATCTTGCTCCAGAAGGGTCAACTCTACACTTATAAAGATATGAGTCCCCCACAAATACACATACAACAAGAAGTTGAATTAGCATAAAAGCGAAACAGTATCACAATTTTTGTTCCTAAATCATCAATCAATAATGAGAAAATGAACTTTGCAAAGATGAGTAATTTTTTGCTTATGATAATGTACATAAAGTGTTGAAACTGTCTCACACCGAATTAATCCCTGCACGCGCATCCACACACACGAGACCCACGAGATGTGAGCTCGATTCATTCAAAGTCCGATGACTCACGAGACGTGGGCCGGGCGGCCCCAGACCCGATTAATGGGCTGGGCTATCTCTTCAAAGGCACCGAGACCTGAATAATGGGCCGGTATATCCATTTTCGTCTTCTACACGTTGTTCGGAATTTCCATTAGATTTAATTCACTCGGATGTATGGTCTGCCTCTGTTTCTTCGAACACTGGCTTTAGATATTATGTCATATTTATTGATGATTTTTCACGCTTTTCCTGGTTATATCCCCTTGTTCACAAATCTGATGTTTTCAAATGCTTTGTCGAGTTTAAAGCTCTTGTCGAGAATCAGTTTTCCCGCAAAATCAAAAAGTTTCAAAGTGATGGTGGAGGTGAATATGTTTCTATTACCTTCAAAACATTTTTGACTAAACATGGGATCATGCGTCGTATATCCTGTCCACACACAGCACAACAGAATGGAGTGGCAGAACGTAAACATCGTCATCTCGCCGATATGAGCCTATGTCTCTTAACCCGAGCACATATACCTCGCTCTTATTGGCCTGATGCTATATTTACGGCGAATTACATCATTAATCGCTTGCCCATGCCACTTCTTAATTATGAAAGCCCATTCTCACTCCTCTATGGCACCACACCCGACTATTCTATATTTAGGGTCTTCGGTTGTGCTTGCTATCCCTTGTTGCGTCCTTATAACACTACAAAGTTCATGTGTCGAAGTAAGAAGTGTGTGTTTTTAGGATACAACACTCAGTACAAAGGATATAAATGTTATGACCTTGTGGCCAAGCGAGTCTATATATCCCGCAATGTCATTTTCGATGAGAGGCATTTTCCAGGGATTCTGAAGCCAGACCATTCCACAACCTCTGCAGGCCAGTCCTCCTCAGCTCACTTGTCCTCATCAGGTATTCCATCTTTACATGTACCTTCATATATGCCTGCACCTGACATTGTTCCATTGGACGATGGCGCATCATCTTGTGGTATGCTGTCTGGCCTTGACCCACCTGCTGATGCGATTCCATTGCCCAATGACGCAACGTCGTCCTCTATTCTCGAGTTGCCATGTGCAGACACAGTTGACACGACCACCCTCGCGAATTCTGATCCCGAACCATCAGGTTGTACGTCTCCGGGCCTTGACCCACTTGTTGACTCTGGACCAGACTTGTGCCCAGGGGTATCTGCTGACTCTGATCTGCCATGTGACAACTCGGGTATAAAGCAGTCTTCCCATCATATTATTCCTCATAACTCTTCTCGTCCTGTCACTCGTAGTCAAACAGGGTCTCTCAAGCCCAAATCATTTTTTGATTACCATATGTATTTTGCAACCAAGTATCCTGTGTGTGCTATGACCAGTGTGCAGATTCCTTGAGAACCCACCACTTACCTACAGACCAAGTCATCTCCGGAATGGTGTGCGGCAATGAAGGAAGAATATGATGCCTTGCTGGCTAATTCTACATGGTCCCTGTGCCCCCGACCGGTGCATCATAACATTATTCGTAACAAATGGGTGTACAAGATTAAAATCAAACCTGATGGGTCTGTTGAACGATATAAGGCTCGGTTAGTGGCCCGTGGCTTTGAGCAAACCTATGGTCTTGACTATGAGGAGACATTTAGTCCAGTTATCAAGCCGTCCACCATTCGTATCCTTCTATGCCTTGCTGTGCGATTTGGTTGGCCTATTCGCCAGCTCGATGTCTCTAATGCTTTTCTGAATGGTGAACTTCTTGAGGAGGTCTATATGGAACAACCCACAGGGTTTACTTCATCTGTTCATCCTGACCATGTTTGTCGCCTTCATAAAGTACTTTATGGTCTCAGGCAGGCTCCTCGGGCATGGTATGCCACATTATCCACTCGCCTCCTGTCATATGGTTTTCGGTGCTCTCAGCTGGATACATCTCTGTTCACTTTTCACCGGTCTGATATCCATATCTATATCCTTGTGTATGTGGATGACATTTTGATCACTGGCACCCATCAGTCTATGGTCGATGCTTTAGTCCGATACCTTCAGTCTCAGTTTAAGCTTCGAGATATGGGGGAGCTGAGCTATTTTTTGGGAGTGCACGTGACTCGTGATTCGACAGATTTGCATATTCGGCAAAGACAATATATTTATGAGCTGTTGGAGAGAACCAAGATGCTTGGGGTAAAACCGGTCTCGTCACCCTTCGCTACAGATACACGAACCAAGGATCTATCAGGAGATCCTCTTTCTCCCACTGAAATTACTATGTATCGGAGTACCGTAGGAGCTCTCCAGTATTGCACTCTCACTCGACCGGAGATTGCATTTCAGGTTAACCGGTTGTGTCAATTAATCGGGTCTCGGTTCATTATGAAGAATATGAGTGATAACACTACATAACTACATAAGGCATAATTTATGAAGAATAAATGAAGCTTCACCTCACAATAATCTTATATAGCTTGGAGGGGAGATTAAAGAGACGCACACAATGTCTTACTCCACTAACCACCGCCATATGATTTGTCTTCATTTATGATACTTGCACAACAGATTCGGCATAAAGGGTTTACCAAACCAAGAGATTGATAATGTACATCGGGGTAGATTGCAATTTCCTCATTGAGGATCATGCAAAGGATATACCATAGCCGTAATAATCAACATGGGTAAGAAATTAACTGTAGCAAATAACTATCCAAACAAAAAATTCAGCAGCTGGAACATCACAAATAGTTGATAAATTTTATATAAACTGGGCCGACTCTAAATGCGAGTCAACGGCTGCCCGACCCATCACACTCGGGTCAACGGACTTTAAATAAATCGAGCCCAGGGACAACTGGGTCTCGTGTATGTAGGTGTGCGTGTGGGGGTTAAGTTGGTAGGAATGTGAGTATCACCATTAAAACCTTAGGCCCAAGGTAATTAGTTCTCCCCACAATTCCTATTTAAACTACTTATCTCACACTTATACTTTCGGTTCTTTTCCATTTCTTCTAAATTCAATCAATAGTGATATCTAAATTTTTTGTTTTTTTCAAAGCAAGTCCAAAAACTAAGACTGATGAGTCCTGTATGCCGCACTATAATGTTGTAAAATCTGATTTGCTGATGCGTTTGATGGGTTCTGGTGGATGCATGGGATGGGGGCTACACTGGAAAAATGCTGGGGAGACAGGGCTCAAGAAGAAATGAACTGGAGCTAGACAGAAACATCTCTATCGAGATTATTTTCCTGGAAAGCCGGCATGATTGGCCCTAACAGATGATTGGAGACACCCAGGACAACGAACCTTCAAGCTGGAGGTATAAAAAGATCAGGACTTCAAGAAAACACTGGAGAAGATTGGATAAGATCCGCATGATGCCAAGGATGACTTATATGCAAAGACAGAGGATGGGAGACTCCCAGCCCAGCGAACTGCAGTCCGAAAATCTCGACTGATACACAACAGAAGGTTCCTTCAATCTGGAGGTAAAAAAGATCAGGTCTACAAGAAAATATCAATTTGTCTACATGTACTCCAGGAGGCCCGTTAAAAAAGTGATTTGTTTGCAATTTTTCACTTTTGCTTCTTTCCTTGTTTTTAGGTTTTATTGGGCATACACTACATGTAACACAAAAAATTTGGTGGAGGGGGACGGCCGCCCAATAAAAAAAATTTATTAAAAAAAAAACTAAGTGTGTGTGACAACCTATTTTGTATTTAATAGATTTCTGTTGCAAGGGAAGATATAAGAATAGAGTTCAACAAAGGTGTTGGGCTTTATATATGTTAATATTAATTGATTTGTTTAATTAATCTTAACCTAAGCCCACTACCCACTAAGCCTACCTAATTCTCTATATAAAGGCACTTAGGCCTAGAGAAAACTTGCACTTTCATTTCTACTCATGCGTTGAGAAACAAAAATATAAGATTTCTCTGTTTGCGTCTTAATCATCCTCCGGGGAAGAGATTTGATTCGTGAACACCAAAGAGACTTTTCATAGCCTCTTTCAACTGTGATTCCTACAGTCCGGGAGAATACGATCTTCTACAAAGCTTCCGCAACGTTAAGGTATATTCGTTGTACTCAATTAATCTAGATTCGTTCTACGATATTCGATATTGATCTACAGTTCCCACTAAATCGAAGACCGAGACAGAAACTACTTTGGTTTATGTGGTTAGGGAAGATCAACAAAGGGCTTCGGACCTAATACTGTCGAAACTACTAGACCTGCAATGGCTACATATCAGCAGGAAAAAAAAGTCCGAGAAAAAAAAAAGAAATGCTGTTCGGCCCGAAAACCAACCGAATTATAAACCGAATCATAGCAAAAAGACAGAAATACCCCCTATCATGACTGTGTTGTTGTGCTTAGTAGTGAGGGCATTTTTGTCATTTTCCTATGTTTCGGTTTAAAATTTCGGTTTAGTTGTAGTACATATAGCAGCGCTCAAAAAGAAAACCACACCTCCCCTCTCAATCTTCACCGGAGTTGCCGTGGTATGCCCAATCTGAAATATTATTCAGTTCTCAGATGAGATAGCAGATCAAAATTTGGTTTCCTCTTAACCTGTTGAAGATCAGTAGCTCTTAGTATTTTGGTCAGATTTGTATGTGATGTTTTCTGGATGTAACTATTTTACAAGTATTAATAAAAAGAATTTTTTCACCTGCCGAATGATATGATGTCGAATGGTGTCGAATTCTAATCTGAATTGTTTGATCAAAATTTGATGTTTCAGATCAAAAGTGATTTTAAGTGGATGTTAAATGAGTCATTTGATCTGAACCATCAAATTTTAATCTAACGTTCCAAATTAAAATTCGGCACCATAGCAAAAAAAACTCTAATAAAAAAGGTTGGTTTGAAAAAAAATGATCGGAATGTAAACGTTATCAAACAAAAGGATCCGGATGTAAATAACAGATACGAAGTTATGGTCCTTTATTTTCTTCTTATATCCACATCGAACAAAAAATCACGCGCGGGGTCGGGCACTTCAGGTTATTGACTATAAAATCTGCCATCGGTTTTTTCTGTGACCCGGTATCTTTTGTGCTCCGTTATCAGTCTAGGGTTTTTGTGACTCCTCTCTCGCCCAATAGAATACCATGGCAGAAGAGATATACTCAACCGGCGGCGGCGATTCTAACAAGCGCAAGTATGAAGATTCACCTTCGCGGCCGGCTGTCATGCCCAAAGGATTTTCGTCGCCACCTGACTCGGCTGCGAAACAGGCCTCCTATAACAACGTCCCTCCTCCCATGAATGAGTTCGAGCTCGCGAAGCAGAAGGCGCAGGAGATCGCAGCGAGGCTTTTGAGCAACGCGGATCCGTCTAAAAGAGCGCGTGTTGAGAATGGAGGCGCTGGTGGTGGAGGATTTAGTTCAAGTGATTATGGTAATGGAATCATCTTCTTTTTTATGTGAAATTTACGTGTCGAGAACTTCCATTCATGCTTCTGTTTCTTGGGCCGTATGCAAGCTTAATTTATATGAACCGCGAATCACCTTGCTTTGTGAATATGTTGCATCATTCTCTAATGTTTTACAGTTACAAGCTCATCTTGTAAGCCTGTATTGGAAAATATGATGTGATTACCTGCTGTTGTTGCTTTATATTTTAGTGTGTAGATCATGTTGTACTGCTTAATATTGTTCTGTGACTATTGTGAATTATTTTGTTCGTTTGAATGCATAACACAAGTTCTTATTCCATTTTATTGATTATGGCTAGCAAATCATTTCCTTAATTATGTATACAGGTGCTCAGAGGTCTTCTGGCTTTGGTTTTAGTTCCCCTCCACAAGTTGCATCCTCTGGTTATCCAGGTCAAAGCAAGAAAATTGAGATTCCTAATGGCAGGGTGGGAGTTATCATTGGCAAAGGCGGGGAGACCATTAAGTACCTTCAGCTTCAATCAGGAGCTAAGATTCAGGTAACCAGAGACATGGATGCAGACCCCAATTCTACTACAAGAGCGGTCGAGCTCATGGGTACTCCTGAGCAAATAGCTAAGGCTGAGCAGCAAATCAATGATGTTCTCTCTGAGGTACAACATTTTTGACCTATGTGGTATATAGAAGTCCTTTGCTTGGAATTGCTTTTTTTTTCAGATGAGTATAACTGTTTTTGGTGAGCTTCTATTTACGTGGCTTCCAGGCATTGGGTATAGTGATACATAAGATGTCATAAAAATCCAATACAAAGTATAAGATAGAAGTATTATTCTTCAAATGAAAATCAAATATATAAATCAACTTTTGGTTTTATTTTCGTTAAACAGTAAGTTCACAGATTTGGTATGTTTCTGTTTCTAACACAACTTCAACGCATAACTTAATGAGAATAACATCTATCACCATTTGTGAGTGATATAAGGTGTATGGTCTTGCCGCCTGATCGTAGACATTTTTGAGTACTGTGAAATGAATTTTACTTGCACTGATCTACTCCTTGTCCTTAACTATGTGGTATCTTTGATACAGGCTGAGGCAGGCGCTTCTGCTGTAGGTTCACGACGGATGACTGGACCTCTATCTGGAGCTGAACAGTTTGTGATGCAGATCCCGAACAACAAGGCAATATTTGTATATTGTTTATGTCTGTCCTACTTTTACTTGCAATGTTTTTCCTTTTATCTAATTAGTGCCAATTTCAGGTTGGTCTCGTTATTGGTAAAGGTGGTGAAACTATTAAGAATATGCAAGCAACTACTGGGGCTAGAATTCAGGTGACCTTTTTGCACGTTCTCTTGCATGTGTCGAATACTGGAAAATCTTTCTGTATATATTCCTACGTGGCATAGGTAGGATGCGAGGCTTCCTAACTATTATTTTTATACTGACCTCAATAGAAGCATTTCCTGTTATATTTTAGGTTATACCTCTGCACTTGCCACCTGGTGATATGTCTAAAGAGAGAACTGTTCAAATTGATGGAACCAGTGAACAAATTGAGGCTGCCAAACAATTGGTTGAGGAAGTGATCAGTGAGGTTTGTTCGATGGTTAAACCTAACGCTCTTCATAATATTCCAAATTTATCTTATTTGTTTTCTGTAAGGGATTTGCTGTGTGAATCACTTCAACGTATTGGATTTATCTCATTTTTCTATATCTTGAATTATAAGAATAGCTCATTAATCGAACTGTAATCTTATCAAATCTGCACCATGCTGCTTAAACTTAATAATGCACTTCTGTGATAGATGGGACTCAATTGGTAATATATAATTCTCTGATCCTATAGTCTTGTATACTACATAATTTGAACACGACGGTGTTGTCGATACAATCCTTGGTTGCCACTTTTGTTAAACGTTGCTGTTTCTCTATGTGGGATATGCTATTGTTTTCTAGCATGTTTTGCTATAACACTGCCTCATTTTCCATTTAGTAAGCATTTGCAGATCGGGTTATGGTCCTTGTTCTTTTTTACCGTTCTGTTCTAACTGTAAGTAACTTATGCTATTACTCTAAGGCCTTTTGCCATCAATAATCGATTTAGGAATCATGATTGATAAAATAGTTTGTAGAGATTTTCCTTGTATGTTATGTTGGGTTACCGGCAGATCTATGGTTTACTTCATCCTTGTCAAGTTATATTGCATACCATCGTTTATTCCTTGCTGAATTATCATTTCAGGATATGCCTACCTTTGAAGCCTTTTTGTTTCATACAGTTTCCTGTTGAGCTTTGTATTGCTTCTCTATATGACTATCTTCTGGTTGTGGTCTCTGGCCTTCTATAATTTTGGAGCATTGCCCAATCTTTTTAAGTTCATATACTTAATTTATCAACTCATCAAGGGAAATCTAAGTTTGTTCTTTACATTATCCCTTTTCCTATTTATATGGCTTCCTTAGTCCAGCTACTGCCTATTCTGCTACTTATGAATAGAGAAATTCTCTCGGCACTTCTTTTTTTGCAACTTGAATCTAGACGAATGCAGATGTCTTTTGAAACATCATGTTGAAACACTCCATGGTTGGAGAAATCCAGCCTTTGCTGCTGTTATATCCGTTGGATGAAGAACTCTCCTGGTGCTGGTTTGAATAAAATTTACCCTGTTGCTGTTTAGGTCCTTATCTGGTGATTGTTTTTTCTGAATACCTGTCATCCATAATTTTTTGTTTAATGTAGTTATTTATATCACTACTTCACTCTGGTCCTTTGTTATCGTTGAGTATTGTTCTGGGGTAGTCGAACTGACTTTGTAGGGTCAGTTATTTAGGTTATGATTTCAACCCTCTCTTGAGTTCATTATTTCTTTTGGATCCACAGCTTGTAGAATTATATAATGGCATTTAGTGGCCGTATATACTGACTCTTCACTAGTAGACCTGTAGTTCTTTTACTGCTATAGTTGTATAGCTTCTGCCATTTTTTGTGCCCACTTCGAATAGGAAGAGGATGGGCATCTGGAGGAGTAATCCGATAATACAGCCCTACTTTGAACGGTATGTGGGCACCTAACTTTTGTCTTGATGCAACTATCCTAAGTAATACATCTTTCTTTGTCTATGAGGATATATCTTTGCAGGTTTATCTTGTTTTTGTCTCTCTTCACATCTTGATTGGCTGTGACTTGTCTCCGTGATATCATGACGAAATTGGGTTTTTATATCTATACCTTCTTGCTTGCATTATTTTCCACTTGGTTATTTTGTGACAAAATTTTTTGCAGAATCGTGCTAGGAATCAGTCGATGTCTGGAGGATATTCTCAGCAAGGTTATCAAGCTCGCCCTCCATCCAACTGGGGACAGCCTGGTCCACCCATGCAGCAACCTGGATATGGATATGCCCAACCTGGTGCATACCCTGGCCCACCTCCGCCATATAGTCAGCCCCCTTACTCTGGTTATCCTCAGCAGCCCAACTCTGGTGGATATTCCACAAGCTGGGATCAATCAACAACTCCACACAATCAACAAACTCCGGCACAGGGTGGTGGCTATGACTATTACAACCAACAGCCTCCACAGCAACAACACCCTGGAGGACCTGGTGCTTCGGCAGATAGTTCTGGATATGGTTATGGTCCGATACCTCCCTATAGTCAAGGGCAAGGCTATGGTCAAGATGGCTATGGCTATCCTACAGCACAAACCGGCTATGGCCAGCCACAGTCAAATGCTGGATCTGGATATGACCACCAGCAGCAAGGATACAATACATACGGTAGTGCCCCTAACCCGAATTCTGATGGGAATGCATCTTATGGGGCTCAGAGTGAGGCACCTGCCGCTGTGCCTGCTCCTGGACAGTCTTATAATGCTGGGGGGCAACCTGCCTCTAACACGAATTATCCATCTCAAGCTTCAGCCCAGCCGGGTTATGGAGCACCCCCATCATCACAAGGTGGTTATGCAACCCAAGCACCTAGCACTTATGGCAGCTATGGGCCAGTACCAGGTCAGAAACCATCTGTTCAGCCTGCATATGCACAGCCGCAGCAGTCGCCAGGAGCTCAAGGTGGTTATTCGCAAGCAGGTTATGCTCAATCCCAGCCACCAGCAGCACAGCCTACCTATGCTCAGCCAGATTCCAGTGCTCAGAGGCCTCCATCCTCGGGTTATCAGACACCTCAGGCAGGTTATGGTGCTCCCCCACCTTATGGGCCACCGCCAGCTAATCAGCCTAACTATGGTCAGCAGCCTCCTCCGCAATACAACACTGCATATGCTGCTGGCTATTCCCAGCCTCCAGCTTACACATCTGATGGCTCTGCCGGTAGTAACGCACGTGGTGGTTATGATGCAACGACACCATCACAGTCAGCCCCGACTCCGGCTCCTGCCAAAACATCGCCTCCTAGCTAATGATGTGCTCGGGCTATGTGTTTCTTCCATTTCACCGTAATTTCTGTGTTCTAGTTAGCTTTTCTGAACTTGGTGTGTTCTCTGGGTAATTGAGGAGTTTGAATTATCTGAATATGTTTTGTTGATGTTGCTCCTTTTAACATTCATCAAGCACTCGCCGTAATTTCTGTATTCTTGTTGGCTTTTCGAACTTGGTCTGTTCTCTGGTTAATTCTGGAGTTTTAATTATCTGAATATGTTTTGTTCAACCTTCATCAAGCACTTAATTTAATGGATTTTGTTCAAACAGCATAAGTAGGTTTGAGAATGCGATGAGCTTACTTGGGTGTAAAGGGTCGCCAATGCTTAGGCGGTTTATGCCTCCGTACAGGCGGTTTATGCGTCCGTACAGGCGGTTTATGTGCCCATATAAACGACTTAAACGGTCAGTTGGGCATTATTTGAATAGGGTGAATGACGATTGTAAAGTGCCTAGACAGGGATGGCTGGACGGTTTAGTCGATCGATTTTTCTAACTACTTTAAATATAATTTGTCAATATTTATGTAATGTTATTTCACCCAACGGGTCTTATATTTTTGTTGGATGTTGGTCATTTTAACATTCAAGCACTTAATTTAATGGATTTTGTTCTAACAGCATAAATATGTTTGAGAATGGGTTGAGCTTACCTGGGTGTCAAAGAGTCGCCAATGCTTAGGCAGCTTATGCATCCGTATAAACGGCTTAAATGATTATTTATACGACAGAGCGGATGGTGATTGTAATGTGCCTAGATAATGATATCTAGACGGGACCGTCGGCTTTCTCTACCTATTTTTGTATTAAAAAGTAAAAGACTGCTGCATCATTTGGGGAACCTTCACATGCCTAACCACACACCATAGCTAAATGTTATCACGCGAATCATGTGAAAATAAATATAATTTGTCAATATTTATGTAATGTTATTTCCCCCAACGGGTCTTATGTGTATATTTCGCGCGTCCGACAATGGGAAATTCAAAGCATACTGATTTCTTCACGATGGTCCACCGGTTCGCCGCTGCTGCACTATTCCTGATTGCATCGTCGAGCCTGACCGTATCCGCGACCTCTTTTGATGGATTGGATTTCATCGAGCTTCCGTCTGGAGCTCAGCGATCCTCGAGAGGTGAAGATGATGATTCTGTAGGGACCAGATGGGCTGTTCTGGTGGCTGGATCATCTGGATACTGGAATTACAGGCACCAGGTTATCATTTCCTTGCGGAACGTCTGATCGCCATCATATTTTCCTTCTTTTCTGTTGATGTTTTGTTAGGGTTGTTTCGTGCTATGGTTATAATGTCGGGAACACAGCAGTAATGTTAGCGTTGATGCAGAAGCTCCGTTGAGCGGATGCGATGAATTCTGATTTGCAATTTAAAAGAATTTAATGTTTTCCGTTGTTCCAGTTCAAAAATCTCAATATACATTTGAAAAAATTTGCCCCATCCCGACTCCGGTTGTCTTCCACCGTAATTTTGTTTTTCGAATTTTATTGCTTCTTTTATAGTTCGAATTTTCTTACTGCTGATTGACAAAATTTCCCTTCTTATGCAGCTGCTGAGTTGTACTGTAGGCTCATTACTTAAGAGTTAAGACATATATGTTGCAGTATCAAAAGTTTTCCTTTGTGGACATTAAACATATGATCATAATGTAATGGGTTGGGTGGCCATCACCAAACTTGTTCAGTTATGATAGAATGTGTCATAATCATAAATGCCTAATTTTCCATGTTTGAATCTGATCTCAGTTAACTACTGAACTTTAGTAGCTACCATAGGAAAACAACTGAACTTATCTGCTGGTTTTGCGAAATGATGCTTTCACGAACCTTTTCAAACAGGGCATTGTTCTCAAGACATCTTGATCTTCTTCTAATTCATTTTTTGTGTCATCCACTGGAAAACAAGCTTGATTGATTGTTACCCTGGTTGAAGATATTAAATCTGGTGCCTTTATCGTTTTCCTTACTGAGCCATTCTCTCGACAAATATGAATGGAAGTGGAATTTACTTGTGCAAAGCGTCTGATATGCATGATCCAGCTATGATGTAGAAATAAATCGATGTTGGCAAGCAAATTGATGGTTCAGCAACATGACATTTATAGTTTGTAATGTTGCCCTTTGAATTCTGATTTTAATAATTGTTCTTATAGCTTCCTCTGCAAGCACAAACAGACTCAGTGACATGTGTTTGTATACGTTTTAACCATTTTGCTGATTATGGTTTTATCTCTGTCCTAGGCTGATGTGTGCCATGCATATCAAACCCTTAAGAGAGGTGGTCTTAAAAATGAAAACATAATTGTATTCATGTATGATGACATAGCTTACAATGAAGAAAATCCAAGGCAAGGGGTCATCATTAACAATCCTCATGGAGAAGATCTCTACGAGGGAGTCCCCAAGGTTCTGGAAAAAAAATCTATTGTTCATTTAGTTGCAACTGCATTTCGTTTCGTCGGATTTGATTTTTCTGGCGACAGGATTATGTTGGAAATGATGTCACCGTCAGCAACCTTTTTGCTGTTCTTCTCGGAAACGAAACTGCAGTCAGTGGAGGTAGCGGAAAAGTTGTGGACAGCGGTCCGAATGATCATATATTTGTGTACTACAGTGATCATGGTGGTCCTGGGGTGCTTGGTTCGTAACTGCGCAGTAGTATTAGCCTCTATATCTGCCATTTAACTTGTACATTCTAGCTCTGGTATATAATAACCATTCACATCATATGCTCAGGTATGCCTACCGGTCCTTATCTTTATGCTGATGATCTAATCGATGTTTTGAAAAGAAAGCATGCATCTGGGACATATAAGAGCTTGGTAAATCAATCGCTTACTTCCTTGTGTGTAGTGTACCAGTGGCAATATCCAATGAATGCCACGTCTTATCGTCTTATCGGCTTAGGTATTCTATGTCGAAGCTTGTGAATCTGGAAGTATATTCGAGGGTCTTCTACCTCAAGGCTTGAATATCTATGCTACTACTGCATCAAATGCTGAGGAGAACAGCTGGGGTACCTACTGCCCCGGGGATTATGTTAGTCCTCCCCCTGAATATGAAACCTGTTTGGGTGACAAGTATAGTGTTGCTTGGATGGAGGACAGGTGTGCATATTTTCTCTTTCATTGGGTAAACATTCCATATTTGTTTAGCTTCCCTGAGGCTACATTACTATCAATCTCATTAGGTTCAATTACTGTGTACTAATGTTTTGTTAAGTAATAATCAAATCATGCTACAGTGACTCGAACGATCTTCGGGCTGAATCCTTACGGCAGCAGTATCATCGGGTAAACAACTGGAACTTCCCATATCTTTATTAAGCGGAAAATATAGATGAGAGATTTAAGTTCTCTCTTGTTAGAAGTATGATGAAGAATATGATAAGAGGAAATATGAGAAGCGTACACTTTCTTTTTCCATTCATTGATATGGCTTCTTTTTTTCAATCAACAATTTGCTTTACAATATATAGAAGAAACTTATACTCTCTCCAGGAACATGGGTGGCTGACAAATATTCATCCGTATATATATCTTGACAAATCTTTCCCAATATCTCAACATAATTAACATAATGTGAAGGCAGCTATCTCCTGTTTTTGATATCTATGATGAGGCTTTCATTTATTATTGTGGCCTACATTTGTAACAATCTTTCTTGATATTTAATTTGAAGACGTATCGATTGTTTTGGCGTTTGCAGGTTAGGGAGAAAACTGCTAGTGAAAATTCTTATCATGGATCCCATGTCATGCAATATGGTGATTTGAAGTTAAGCACGGATAAGCTTTTCTTATACATGGGCACAAATCCTGCCAATGATAACGTTACTTCTCTGGCAATTTACAACTCCTTGCAGTCAAAACCTGTCAACCAGCGTGATGCTGATCTGTTGCATTTTTGGGTTAAGGTATGCAAGTAAACTATAGTTTGTGATTTAATTAATTTTTGCTTTAATCATGAACTCTCTTTCAGAGTTGAATTCACAGGTTTAAAAATGGCAACCCCTTATATCTACTTTTGCATCCGAAAGAAAGTACCAGTTGTATACATTTGTTGCCACTTCATTCATCTCGCAATTAACAATCACACACTAAGAAATGTACTGAATGAAGTACTAAGTTTGGGCCTAATGCATACATATCTGGTAGAGTAGTTAGAAACTTTATTTTCAGTAGTGTTCGATAAAGCGCCCGTGGGCAGTCAGGGCCCGTCTAGTGCCTATGCGGCCTAGGCGCTTGCTTAGGTGCCCCTAATTGGGTGCTTAGGCGG
Organism: Pinguicula primuliflora; assembly: GCA_025802335.1. Lineage (NCBI taxonomy): Eukaryota > Viridiplantae > Streptophyta > Magnoliopsida > Lamiales > Lentibulariaceae > Pinguicula > Pinguicula primuliflora. Next base: position 15,478 of record JAOYMZ010082956.1, read on the forward strand.
GTTTCAGGCAGGGTGGAGGGCGACCGCCCAAAGTTTAAGCGGGCTTGACAATCGCTTTCTCGAACAGAGATTTTTAATATTTTTTGTAAAAACTTTTGGTTGAGGTGGTTGGCGGTCATCAATAAATTTTTTTAAAAAAAGTACTAAGTTTGGAGGGCATGAGAGACAGTTGCTGACTAGCAGTAAGGAGTTGTTGATGGGAAACAGCCATAGCAAGTGGGTTGAATTAAGAATTGAAATAATCTCCATGATCCCCATCTATTTATTTACATTGGCGTTAACGCATTCCTGCACACCAGTTCACTAAATTTGTTGAATGCACTTATTTTACGTTGATGAGTGTTCCTGATGTTTTCAGTTCCGCAAAGCACCCGAAGGCTCCTCCAGGAAGTTCAAAGCTCAAAAAGAACTTACTGAGGCTATGGCACACCGAACTCACATCGACAACAGTGTCGATCTCGTTGGCAAACTGCTTTTTGGAATTCATAATGGTCCTGAGGTGCTGAAGATTGTTCGACCTGCTGGACAGCCTCTCGTGGATGATTGGAGTTGCCTTAAATCACTGGTAATGCATTATGATTTTATCCCACGTATATGGAGAAATTTTCAGATCCCGAATTATGGTCCAGATTAGTATTCTTTTTGTCCCGAATTGTAATCATGACCATTGCATGATCATTTAAGTGATCATCTACCGTCAGATCAGTCACGATTAGAAGTCGGGACCATACCAATTTAATGGGGACAATACGTTTGGGACTTGAAGTTTTGTGCACATATATGATATCATGAATACAGTTCTCATTCCATGGTTATCCGCATTGCAACCCGGAGATATCTACGTAGATTAGCTTTCTGCTTCGGCTTAATTATCCTGCAATCCTCTCTCCAGTCTAAGAGAGAACTTTTCTGCTTTCACAGGTACGGATCTTCGAGAGTTACTGCGGTTCACTTTCCCAGTACGGAATGAAACACATGCGCTCCATTGCCAATATCTGCAACGCAGGCGTGACAGAAGAACAGATGACCGAGGTATCGTCCCAAACCTGCACCAGCGTCCCCTCCAATTCTTGGAGCTCTCTCCGCAGTGGCTACAGTGCTTGACTTGAGCTGCACTTCCTATATACAGTTCTTGTTAACTGCTTCAATGTTCTCATTTATGAACTGGTGATTGTTGCATGAATATTCGATAATGTGATTATGCTATAGTCCTCTATTGTTCATATTTGATCCAACTGCAGGTGTCTCTACATACCCCATCTTATGTGATCGAGTCTACAAAGCTATTGGCTTTAAATTGAGTTTATGGTTAGGGTTTAATGTAACAGTTGCAAATGAGGTGGAAGTAAATAAGGAACTCTGTTGTGGTTCAGTCACTCATCCACCAATGCTAGAAGCTGATTTAGATGATATGATAGAAAGTCAGGTTGCAAGTATGTCTCGTATCATACTTCCCAATATACGAAATTTTTGATGGGATCTCCACTAACCCGAAATACCAAAACATGTATCACTGTCTCACAAGTTTAGATATTTGTCCAGCTTTGTTATGTCATCAGTCTTCTCGCTTGCTAAGAAAGAACGATAATATGGATCATACATTGTTTTGCCGGTCACATCAATCTCTAAAACTATATTAGTAAGAACAAAAAAAATATTGGTAAGAACAGGTGTAGGAGCTGGTATCATTGTAAAAATGATATGGGTACCCCCAAAATCCAGCACCCCCAACACCCCCCTCCCCGTTTGGCCAAAATATGGACGATTTCTCACAAATTTCGACTTGGGTTTATAGTTTTTAGCCATTGGGTTTATAGGGTTTAGCCCTTGGTTGATATTTAGCTCTTGTGTTTATAACATTTAAATATAATTTTAGTTTTTTCGGCGGCGAAACCGCCGTAATATGTAACCATCGGGTTTATACCATTTAAATTTTTGAAAAATCACCGAATTTTGGGCCAAACGGGATGGGGGTACTGTGGGGTGCTTGGGGTGGGGGTGCGCCATATCACTTCTCGTATCATTGACCCTTGTGCATAATAACCATTGACTCATCGAGTACTTTTCGGATAGTCTCCTTAACCTTTGTCAAATTCATCCTTAACTTTATTCTTCTCATCTTATATCATGTACAAAAAATCCAACATTATTATAATTTTTATAACCCAATTTTTTTAAATAATTTTCATGATCCAAAAACATTCCTTTCCTCTTTTTCTTTCGAGAACAAATGAAGACAAGAAATGATAACAGAAAACAAATAACTAGAAGGAATGATGAAAATTATGTAAATAATGATTTAGGTTCTAATATATAATGTGACACGTACAATGTCTGAAACACTTATAAAAAGCACATATTTTCAATTTCGGCAATTAACATCGCCAATTGATGGAATTGATTATACCATTGGAAATCTTATACATGGGATATCAAAAGCTCATATTTTGGTGATGTTCCGACGACTTTGTCACCGATAATTTCGTTGCACCTTTCCCTCTTGAGTTAAGTAGCCCTTAGTAGGTTTTAGAAATTTCCGGCGACGGTGTCGCCGGAACCACACCTAAACATGGGGCTTTTTATCGAGTCCCACTATAAGGTACCCCCAAGTGTGTGCACCCCCACTCACACCATGTGGGAGAGCACACACACGCATACATATTGGTGTGTGTGGGGCCCCCTATTTAAGAATGTGAGAGTGTGCGGGGTGTCGTGGGCCCTGGGGTGCCTTATATTATTTTTGCTTTTGATCACCTATGTATAAACTTTCTAATGCTGTGATCAATTCCGTCAACGGACAATGCTAGTGGATAAAATTAAAAATATGTGTTTTTGTAAGTGTTTTTTATATGTTTATTGAACCTACCTGAAGCCGGAACGAGATAGCGATTATCTCGTCGGCACGAAAAGACAGATAATTGCAAGAAGAACACGAAGGCGAGAATTCTCCCCAAGAGAATCCCGAGCGGAACTTTCGGTTTCCGATTTATTCAATGTAAATTTTCTCAAAAAAAATGGCTATCCCTAAACAGGTACAAAAGCCAGACTTATATAGTCTTCTAAGCAGTCTGCCCTAAGCAGCAAAAGTACGAAAAACTCCCTAAAAAAACAATAAAAGGTTCGAAAATAAAGCTCACGAATCATCAGTCAAGACGGATTTCCGGAGATGCTCCTGCATCAGTCCCCCGGGGTTGGAAAGAACTCGCCCTCGAGGTCTGCATCATCAGCAAAGTAGGGGCTCAGATGCTTCACGTTAAAGACATCAGACGTATTTAAGTGACTCGGAAGCGCAAGCGATATGCATTATCATTAATCTTCTCAACGACTTCACGAGGTCCAATCTTGCGCTCCTTAAACTTGTTGTACTCACCAACAGGGAAGCGATCACGCGTCAGTAGAGCCCAAACAAAGTCACCCACCTCAAAGAGTACCTATAAGCGGTGGCTGTCAACGCGCGCCTTATACTTGGAGTTGCTGTCACGGATAGTCTGGCGAACATGATCGTGTATGCCCTGTAGGTATTTGGCCATCTCCTCTGCCTTCGGATTGCTCCACCCAAGGTGCGGAATGGGGGCCAGTTCCAGGATGCCCGACGGGTTGCAACCCTGGACAATTTCAAATGGACTAAGGCCGGTGCTGCAGTTCCGGGATCGGTTGTAAGCAAACTCAGCCTGGGCCAAAGCGAGGTCCCATTGCTTTGGTTTAGACCCAGCCAAACAACACAAGAGATTGCCCAAACTGCGGTTTACCACCTCGGTCTGGCCGTCAGTCTGGGGGTGGTAGGCACTGCTAAAGTTGAGTTGTGTACCCAACTTGCTCCAAAGACTCTTCCAGAAGTGGTGATGAACTTCGTGTCACAATCTGAAGTAATGGAACGAGGAATGCCGTGCAGCTGCACAATCTCAGTGAAGTATAGGTGGGCAATGCGCACGAAATCCATAGTCTTATGACAAGCGACAAAATGGGCCATCTTCGAGAACCTGTCAACCACAACAAAAATAGAGTCTGAATCCTTTTTGGTACGGGGTAAGCCCAAGATAAAATCCATACTAGCATCGAACCAGTGACCTTCCGAAATAGGTAAGGGCATGTATAATCCGGCATTGGTGAGGACCCCCTTCGATCGCTGGCACACATAGCAATGTTGCACAAAATGGGCCACATCACTACTTAGCTTGGGCCAGTAATAATCAGCAGAAATAAGGGTGAAGGTCTTATCGCGCCCAAAGTGTCCCTCGTTATGCAGCTCGCTGACAATCTTCTGCCGTAAAGAGCAATCCGGAATGCACAACTACAAACCACGAAACAAATAGCCATCATGCAGGGTATAATCACAGCGGCAACCGTCCATTACCTCTTGGAAAATTTTTCCGAAGGAAGCATCGACTGAGTGCAGATCAGCAAAAGAATCAAAGCCCTCGACCTGAGTACGCATAGTGTTCAAGAGCGCCGTCCGTCGGCTCAAGTCATCAGCGACCCAATTCAGACTTCCTACTTGGTGCTTGAGCGTGAATGTGAACTCTTGTAAATAAGCCACCCATTTAGCATGCCGTCGACTCAGCTTATGGTTGCTATTGATATACTTCAGGGCCTCGTGATCAGTAAATAGGACGAACTCCTTCTGAATGAGATAATGACGCCAATGCTTCAGGGTCTGAATAATTGCATAGAACTCTAGAACATAGATAGAGTAATTCTTCTTTGAGCCGGAGAGCTTTTCACTGAAAAAAGCAACCGGGCGACCGTCATGACTCAACACGCCACTGATGCCAACGCCGGAACCGTCACAGTTGACCTCAAACAAAAGGTCGAAATTAGGGAGAGCTAGGATCGGGACATCGATCAACTTTTGCTTGACCAGGCCAAAACTAGCGTCTACATCGTCAATCGACACGAAAATTCTGCCCTTCAAGCACTCGGTAATAGGGGCGATGATAGTATTGAAATCCCGTATGAAGCGGTGATAGAAGGATGCCAACCCATGGAAACTCCGAATATCATGCAAAGACCTGGGTGTGGGCCAGGACACTACTGCCTCGACTTTCGCCTCATCGGCGTGTATGCCTTCCATGGAGACGACAAAACCCAAAATGGTTACCGAAGGAGTGAAGAAGGAGCACTTCTTCTGGTTGACATATAACTGTTCCTGATTCAGAATCGCATGAACGTGCTGGGTGCGTTAGATAGGCCGAAAGGCATGACCATCCACTCGTACAATCCGCACGACATTTTGAATGCCGTTTTTCATTCATCTCCGGGCCGAATCTTGATCTAATGATAGCACTTTTGAGGTCAATTTTGGAGAAAACCTTCGATCCGGACAACTCATCTAACATATCATCAAGACGTGGAATTGGGAACCTGTACCTCACGATGATTTTATTGATCGCCCGACTATCAACACACATACGCCACGAACCATCCTTCTTTGGAACCAGTAATGCCAGGATGGCGCAATGGCTCATATTCTCGTGAATATATCCCAACTCGAGCAACTCGATAACCTGTTGTTGTAATTCTTTGGCCTTCTTGGGGCTAAGGCAGTAAGCTGGCTGATTCGGTAAGCTGGCCCCAGGGATAAGATCAATCCGATACTGAATTGACCGCATAATGGTAAGTCGGGTGGGAGATCGCTCGGCATCAGATCAGAGAATTCGTTCAACAGCTATTGTACTTCCACTGGCAACTCAATAATGTCTGGGGCAGCGTCAACATCGGAGAGAGTAGGGCATATACGACATCCCCATATTCGATCGTCCAAAAGTTTGGGTAAAGAGAGTAGGCTGGAGGTGCCAGCAACCGGACCGGGCACCAGTGCGTCTCATCGGGGTGCTAGGACAATCTTGTGACCCTTCATCGAAAAAGTGTAAGTGTTCTTTCGCCCATCAAACGCCATGCCACGATCATATTGCCAAGGTCGTCCCAATAATAGGTGACATGCATCCATGCCCACCACATCACACCATGCACTATCAAAATACTTGCGGCCAATAGAGAAAGATACAAGGCAATGCTTGTTAATAGTGACTTCACTCCCCTTTTGCAGCCAAGAAAGTTTGTAAGGCTTCGGATGTCGTTCTAATTTCAACTGGAGATTCTGCACTACCTCCTCAGATACCACGTTCTCGCAACTGCCACTATCAATTATCAACTTGCACACCTTCTCCTCAATCGTCCACATCGTGTGGAAGATATTGGTCCTTAACCAATCATCTTCGGAATCACCCTTGGGCGTCAGAAGACTCTTTCGAATGACTAGAGTCTTGTGCCCATCTCCAGATAATACCTCGTCAGCATAGTCATCAAACACAGGTTCACCAATCTCCTCACTCGCGTCATTATGAAAGGGTTTGATGAAAATGGATGAATCGTGATCAGAGAAATCACGATCTTCACGGATAGAATTCTCATGCGCGGCGAGGTGCTGGGTGAGATTCGCAACTTGTCTCTACAAATATTCAATCGTCACTTCATGAACGGGGCAATCACGATGTTGGGCTCTGTCTCCCTACCCGCGACCACAACCACGACCACGACCACGTCCTTGGAAATCGTGCCTCGGTGCGGCGGCATCGGCCATTCCTTCGGAGATTTCCGAACTGATGGCGGCGGATAGAGGGATCTGAGGCTCTGATACCAACTGAAGCCGAAAATGAGATAGCGATTATCCCATCGGCGCGAAAGACAGATAATTTACAAGAAGAACACAAAGGCGAAAATTCTCCCCAAGAGGATTCCGAGCAGAACTCTCGGTTTTTGATTTATTCAATGTAAATTTTCTCAAAAAAAATTGCTAACCCCTAAACAGGCACAGAAGCCAAACTTATATAATTTTCTAAGCAGTCTGCCCTAATCAGCAAAAGTAGGAAAAACTCCCTAATTACTTAACAATTAACGAAAAAAACAATAAAAGGTGGGAGCAAAGGTCCAAAAATAAAGCCCACTAAATAAAGTCCACGAATCATCAGTCAAGACAGATTTCCGAAGATGCTCTTGCATCAGATGGGGTGGTCTTTTGCTGCTTCTTTGTTCTTCAGAGCCCATCCTCACTTCACTAACAGAGTTGTGATGCTCAATGATACTATTCTACTCGACACCAAGGACTTCAAACCTAGAACCTGTAGGAAAAGCCTTAGACATTTGGGCAGATGATTTAGGAGCACTGGCTTCTTGCCCATCTTTTCGACTAGAAGCCATGGGCCTGGCTTGGAGAGATCCTGAATGTGAGGGCTCTGCACATGGGCAGGAACGACATTGATCCTGGACTGATTTGTGTAGCTAGCACCCCCAGAGATACAATTCCCATTTTCGCAAGATGGTTGAATATCCTCTTTGGTTGTTGAACCTAGCATATTTGGAGAGGACCATTGTGGGTTTCCAACTTTAGGTACCCCAATCTGTGGAGGGATCTGAACCCCTTCCATTCCACCAGTCTCTGCAGAAATCGGAGAAATTGGGTGATGGTTGCAATTTTCAAATCTATACCCATATTGAGCATATGTGAAGCAAATCTCATAAAGATCTTCATATTGCACTGGGAAGGAGTGATTGTCAACATCAACAGATAGGGTGGTGGGCTGCCTCAGATCAATTTTGACAGCTATTCTTGCAAATAGTAAACAGGGAGTTCAGGGATGCGTATCCAAGTGGCCACCGCATCAATATGATCATCCCTCGTGCTGAAATCTCTATGCCACCGAAAGACCCGAGGTAATGCCCTGCGATGGTATGCAGCCCCTAATAGAGGCCTTGTTGTAGTCTGACAGATTGGATAGTCATAGGAGGTAGAACCCATTCGCAATATCGACCAATTTCATCTCACTCTTTGGTTTCCAGATAATCTTCGAGCTTTTGAGAAGGGATTGGTACCCCATATATTTTCCAAGAGGGCGTATAATGAGAGTATTGCTCATATTAACTTCAAACTGCAATTGGACTGATTCATTGAAGATAATTTTCGGACCCTTCTCAGTTCGTGAGTGTGTAACATTGTTGGGATTAAGCTTGATGGCCTTCCATCCCATAACTTTGTCACTCGTCACAAGAGATGCAAAGGAAGGTTTCTCTGTACGTGCAGAGATGCCAGCAGAAGGATTCACGAGTTGTCCGTTGGGGTGAAGCGAGGCGGCGGCATCAGGAATTTTAGGGATCCCAGCCTCCGTGGCGGCCGGATCTGGAGTTTTGGGGACTCCAGCTGTCGTGTGGAGGGGTGAAAATCCCTCCAGTGAAGTCATGTCCTCATAACCCATGAGGATGACCAGACGGTCAAACAGGACGAATCAAAATTTGAAAAAGAGGCGTGGGAGAGAAAAATCACTTGCTGTTAAAAGATCACTTCGATTTTATGATGGCAATGGAGAAGATTTGGGTGCAAGAGAAGTGTTTCGTCTTGCCCAGAGATTGAGAGACTTAGGCATTTTGGTGTGGTATGGTTTTCAACACGTGAACTACTAAAATTATCATTTTTGAGTTTGTCCATCTTAAATATTTTTTCTTTCTTATAAGACAAGTTGAAACAATAACGGCTCTTTGGATGCAACGCTCTCAGGCACGCTTCTCGATAAACCTAACTCCGTCCAATTCATCCATAGGAAAACACCTTTTTCGGCTAGTTTGCTCTCTAAACTGCATTTTCCTTACGGTGATCACAACGGTGAGTACCTTCGATCACGTCTTCCCGCCGCTGGCGGAGGAGGATTCTAACAAGTGGGTGAAGAACAAGGAGGCTTCACCCCAGTCTGATTCTGTTGGCATAATGGCGGACGCTTCGTACAAAATTTTCCTCATGCGCGACCAGATTCCAGAAAGGACAGAGATAATTATAGAGGAAGGTGATGTAACTCACAAACATGATGGTGTTAGACCTATTATCAATTTCGGTTCAAAAATTCAAGCACAGATTGCCAAGAATATGTCAATGCTCTAATTGTTCGGCTGCTGAGTCATCAGATCGGTTATCAATCCCTAAAAACCAAGCTCCAGTTCTTATGGTAACCGAAGGGCGAATTAAAGCTTGTAGATATGGCTGATGGGTTCTTCCTTTTGCGTTTCGCAAACAATTCTGATTTCTGGAAAGCTCTTTATGAAGGTCCGTATATCCTGGCAAGTCGTCCCCTTAGGGTCTTCCCATGGCATCCGGAGTTCGACACTAAAGTTACTCATGTGGAGTCTGTGGCGATGTGGATACGCATCTCGGGGCTATCTCCACAATTCTTCTATGAAAGTCTGCTTAAGGAGATCACCCAGTCTGTTGGGACCTGTCTCAAAGCAGACAAACATATGCTCTCTGAAGATCGGGCTCTGTTCACTCGAATTGCCATGTGCCTCGATCTGGTCTGGAGTATCCCCTCACTCTCTCCGTGCTGGTTAATAGGATTATCTATCCAGTCACATACGAGGATCTCCATGAAATCTATTTTTCATGCGCTAGATACAATCACCTTGTCGAAAAATTTCCTTACCCAGATGAATACTGTAACTCAGATCTCACATGGAACTCTCCTACGGCGGAAACTGTGAACCCGGACATTAGGGAGGGCAATGCTCAACGGTCAGATTCCCACGTGCCATGGCTCGCCAATTTGTTGAATATGGAGCCTGTCGGGTCAAATCCCGCTAATCATGGTCAACAATCGAACATTCGGAATGGAGATCTGCCAGAAATGGGGAGATCTGTTGATACCGCTAATAGCAAAATCTCCTCTACTCGTTTGGGATCTGGGGTCCCAATTTTTGTACCTATCTCACATGGGGCAGCCCAGGATACTATCGATACAACAAAGCCTGGCAAATGGCTTACTGTGGAAAAGCAAGGACGTAAACCCAATAAGGTACAGTCTTCTCCCACCTTTCCTAAAACTGATCTATCTTCCTATTCTGGCATGTTCAGTGTGCTAGCCCAAGATTTTTCTGAGACGAGATCCAAAGGCAAGGGAATAGTAGCGGACCCAACGAAGATCCCCTCAGTACGGACGGCCCCCTCAGCACCCACGTTCACTTACAAAGAATTATCTAAGGCGCAAGGGGAAAGGAAAGTCACGGGGACAAGCCACACCAAGCCCTCTTCATCAATTGGGAAAGTAAAAGACTCAACCCCCTCACATGCTGTTCTACCCCAGCAATCCATGGTTTTGGCAGCACCCAATCTCCCGCAAGATGCCTCCTCAGGGCTGCACAATAAGGAAAACTTGCCCGACAAAATTTTCCAAAGCCTGAACCAAAACCCATCCTCTGCTGTGGGCAAAAGAAACACCAGACATGAAGCTGTGGTCATACCACACCCGGTGGCAGGGGGAGTTTCTGGCTCACAACTTGGGAATGATTCTCATGGTTTCCATGTTGGGAAACCACGACGCAAATATACTGTGGAGTATCAAGTGTGCCCGGCAGAAGTGCCTGAAGAACCTGGGGAAATTCCCATTAACAAAATCAATGAAGACATGGCCTCAATGAAGATATGGTCTGAGATGAAGACATGGTCCCAGATGACTACCATCATCTTTTGCACACTAATGGAGTAGAGTTGGGGACCCTCCAGGAAGGGGATTCACTTATGTCGTCTACTGAGCAAAACGTCCCGATGCAGCTCTTGGAAGAAGAGGTGGCGGTGGCCTTTCTTCCTATAGACCAAGTTCTCGCAGATTCTGCTTCTTGACTTTTCTGATCTTTTTCTATCAGAACTACAATACATATTTTAATGGATTTACAACTTATTGTTTGGAATGCCCAGGGCATAAAGAACTCCAAAACTTGTGCAGCGTTGCGTGACTTACTTCGTGTCCACAAGCCAGAGATTTTTTTCATACTCGAACCTCGGGTGAGTGGTCTATAAGTAGAAATGATCATTAAGAGGATTGGTCTCGGCTATGATAACTCATTCCAAATTCAAGCTCAAGGGTTCTCAGGGGGAATCTGGGCAATCTGGAGGAATGAAATATTAGACGTGCAGGTACTATCTTTCGATTGGCAAACACTACATTTAGTACTTAATTATAGGAATTCCCTCGTCGTCAATGTCACTGCTGTATATGGTTCTCCTAACCCACAAATTCAAAAGAATTTGTATACACGTTTGTCATGTATTGCAGATACAATCACTCTCCCATGGTTAGTCCTAGGGGATTTTAATTCTTTTTTATCTGCAGAGGATAAAATTGGTGGTCGAAGTTCCAACGGCTGTACAGCATTCCGGAATTTCCTTGAGTATTCCGATTTGAACACTATTGGCTTCTTAGGATCGTGTTTTACCTGGAGGAGAGGCAACTGCCCCGAATGCATAGATTGGGTTCTATCGAACCAAATGCTTCAAGAAAACTCAACTGAAATCCAAGTTCAACACCTTCCTCGAGTTGCCTCTGATCACTCATCTCTGGTGGTTAAAGTCAATTTGGCAATGGAGGTGAATAGGAGAGCTCCCTATTTTCGCTACCTAAATGCATGACACAGTCACAGTGCATGGCATTCATGACTTGCATTACATTGGGAAGGTTTGGCTCCATTACCTCAGGCACTTGAGATGCTGCAGCAGAAACTACAAGTATGGAAAGTTGATATTTTTGGAGACATAAACGTCAA
>JAOYMZ010082957.1:0-11320 GCA_025802335.1 Pinguicula primuliflora
TAATATAAATTAAATATTAAATATTTTAAATGCACAAAACAGAATACCAAAAAATACCTCCGAAAATAAGAAGACTATCGGTAGCTGCTCTACCCGACACTGAAGGCTTCTAGATATATACTTCGCGCTGAAAGCTTCTAGATATATACTTTATATGATATCTGTTTTGTAGATGTAGGTAAATGGAAGCCAGAAGGGGCATGTATATAGGGGGTGCCGCGCTGATGATAAATGCGCGGAACTGCGCTGCGCGCGTTTTCCATCCGCGCGGATGGAACCCGCACGCCCTCCTTAATGACGAATTAAGGAGGGTGCGCGGAAGGAGGCCGCGCGAATTAGCGTCCGCGTGGATACAACCCGCGCGGCAGGGCATTTTAGCAACGGACTCGAAAATATGGGGCACAGACAAAAATTTTCCACAATTATGCAGTTATCATTTATCATTATGGGATTGGGCTGTCAGTGTGGTCAGTATAAAAATGTTAAACACAGAATTCACCTGCCACACCAATCCCGCACTATTACGTAGGAATTGCATAATTTGCAGTGCTTTTCTTACTGCCCGCCCCCTCAACCCCGGAGAGGAAAAGAGCTCATTGGGCGGAGTGAGCTGGAGAAGAAAGAGGAAGGGAAGTGGATTTTGGTCTTGAAATTGGGAAACTGAGGAGGCAAAATTTTTTTTACAGTAATAATAGATATACATAATTTAAAGGAAAATGCACATAATTTTGTACGATAAATAAAATACGCACATGTGTCATTTTAATTGGGATCACACATATTTTATTAGTACATCATTCAAATGTACATATTCTATTAGTTATATATAATTATTTACACAGATTTTGTTGGAAAATATATTTATTTCATAAGGATTCCACTACTTGATGGAATACAGAATACTGTGAAATGATATATTATATTTGGATGAATGAAAATTGATACCCATGGATAAAATACAATATTCATGTTTTTATCTCATAAGATTTATATATATTATATATAAATTGTGATAAGTTACAAGTTGTTGTTGTAACTTGTTTCCTTCAAGAAGGGGAGTGATGGGTATTAAAATTTCATTAAATAGAAGAAGGTGAAGAAGGTGTAAAAACAAACGTATACTCCTCTTCAAACCTATCTTCATTGTCCACCTATAAATAGATCCTCTCATGTTTGGAAAAACACACCTTTTAAAAACACATGCTTCATATGCTTACACACAAGAGACACCTTGAGTCTAGACTTTCTTGTGTTTTTGTTGCTACTTTCCTTGGGCCCTTTTTGTTTTGTTCTTGGTGATAGAAGGAAGGCATAGTTTGAGTTCGCCGGAGTAGTGCTGCAAGTGCTGTGCAAAACTGCTTGTACTCTGTTGTATCCTGGGAAACGAACGTCCATATTCTCAAAGCACCTAGGAGAGGGCGAATTCGTTTTAAGGAGACTGTGATTCACAGGCCTCAGAGTTTCACTCACTTCTTGCAAGTTTGTTATTCGGTAAAAGGTTGAGAAAATTGTCATTTTCCTACACTACTATTTCTTACAGTTATCCCCAGAAAAAAAACAGTGTGGTGAGGACAAGTGTTGGGATTTTGAGACATGTCTCGTATTTTCTAACCCTTATTATGTTGGTTTGCTTGTTTAATTACCCATGCACGTCCCTCAAACAAATAAGAGCCGAATGATGTAAAATATTTTAAGTCTAAGCCTTCGGGCTTAATTATGACTTGTCAAATTGTCAATCGGGTTATGTTTTCATAACTTGGAGGTTGAAATTCGTATAATCGGAATTACTGTCTATTCAACCTCAATCCTCGGATTTTCTAGTTCGTTACTACGTAGAATTGGGCTTGAGAGTTAATTTCTGGGCCAAAGTATTTCTGGGCCTGTGATGTAATTTGCCATTGCACTTCGTTTGGATATTTGGGCCTCTGATTATTCTTATCTACCAATTGACTGGCCCAAATTCGCTATTACATCAATACATAAAATGGCCCGCTCTCACCTGCTGCTATTGGGCTCATTCAATATATTTCTTCGGCCCGTCTTCATTACATGTCTTGGTCCATGATACATATATGCTGAGCCTTGTATTATTTATCACTTTTTTCACTCTCTGTAACTTTTCGGCCGTAATCCTACTTTTCTCTCTCGAAACCTCGCCGTCTGTTCCAAGATTTCCGGTCGATTCTTCAGCCTCATGCTGATTTTGAGCCCAGATTTGGACTCCTTATCCCATTCTCGTTCTTTGATACTTTGTTGATTTCAAGTGTTGAAAGACAGTTCCATTTCGAGTCCTCATAACGATGGCTCGTGTTTTCGTGGTTCTCTTGCCAGTCTTGGACAGATCTTCAATAGATCTGTCTTCGGCATACAGGATTTGTTATATTTTGTCATTTTGAGTTGCATGCAATTTTTTGTGTTATACTCTTCATTTACTCACGATATTTATTGATTTGTTGTTCAATTGTGTAGATCTGAGCAAGGTCGGAGGACCTTACAGTGGCATCAGAGCGAGGTTACTGCTCAGATCTGTTTCGAATATCTCTTGCATGTCTCAGATCTTTTGAGATCTGAGCATTTCATCGGTAGTAGCGGTTGAAATTTCTCAATTATCTACTTTATCGGCTAAAGTTCAAAGGTTTTTTGAACTTCAGAAACTAACTGTCTCTTTTTTGTGTAGGTGTTGGTCTGAATTTTAGAGTACCTACACACCTCTCTGTCGATTGAAAAAATACTGGTTGCAATCTGAACATTATTGTTTTGTCTTGTGTTTTTCTGAGATACTGTTTATATGCGATTAGTCTCTTGCATGCGTAGTCTTATAACAGGCTGATATAAGACTGTGATTTACCCTGCGAAATTGAGACCAGAGTATACTTGCTACTTGTGGCTAAAAAGTTGCATGCCTAGGTAATGTCACTGTAGTTCTTGAAATAAGCAATATTTGATTGTTGAACGTTGATTGTTGCTAGCTCGTATTGAAAACCACCTTGTTTTCAAAACTGTAGTTATTTTCTGAACCAGTACTCGAAAACTGTCTGTTTTTGAAACTGCTGAGCTTTTCGACGTTAAAACATTACTTACAGTTTGTTTTTGAAAGTCTGTTACTGAACAATTTTCCGCTGCGCATTTATCTGTAAACTTTGAGAAAGCTTTCACAAGAAATTGAGCTCTTGAGCAATTTTCTGGCGTGACTGGTATCTGATTTATCATTAAAGGTGTTTTAAAGATTTTTTAAAACCCTATCTGGAATTTTTTAGAGTGTATGTCATTCTTTCACTATTCTGTGTTTATCTGCTATCTGGAAAGACAAGATATAGGAAACAATACAAAAAGGGAAATTCCCAAAGAAAAAGAAAAACAGGGAAGGAATAAAACACCAGACAACAGAATTAAAATTAATTAAAAGTGGACTGAGTCCTATACACACGGCCTCCTGTAAGTCTCTTGTTATTCTTATTCTGTATTTTTTGTGGGCCAGTGAATCAGAGGTTTTAACTGATTTACCGCTTTGTGCTCATGAGCACATTATTTGTCTATTGCTTCCGTGCACGCTTTAGCACATACGACGTGAGAGGCGTTTAGCCTATAACTGTTACTATTTTGTGCCAGCGAGTACTATACGTGTTACTGCTTTCAGTTTTTTATTTATTTAAGCGATTCTAGGGGTCTAGAGAGGAGCCCTGTGAAGAGGATCCTTGAGGACCTCTGTGGGATATCCTGTGCATACGCTAGAGTCTATAACTAGACTTGCCTTCACATTACCAGTTTTCTGAACCGTGTAGACTCTGGAACAAAGGTTTAAGGCTAAAAAAAATTCTAGTTTGAATCTGAAACTGTCTGCTCCTTTGGAGTAACTGAAATACTTGACCTATCTGTCTTATTTGCACTCGGGTTGATTGTACCTGAACTGTGACCTGTCTGCTGTTTGCTTAAGACTGCATAAACATGTCAACTGGAATTGAAATAACACTTTTTGATGGTAAGGGGGATTTCACATCATGGGCTAGGTGCATGAAAGCTGTTTTGTCACACTATAAAGTCCATTATGCATTAAAACATATTAAGAACTGGCCTGAAACTTTTACGTCTAAGATAGATGAAATTAAGGAAGAGCCTTAAATCTGTTAATTATGAATCTATCTGATGCTGTGATTCGTAAGCTAGATGCGTCAGAGGAGCCTTTAGAAGTTTGGGAGAAATTGCATGAGATTTATGCTTCTAAAGCCCCTGCAAATCTAATTTTTGTGAAAGGATAATTGTTTTCTTATAAAATGAATTCAGAAAAGATAATTGAAGATAGTTTAGATGAATTTTTTAAACTTACACAACTTTTAAAAGGTAGTGCTCATGACCTAGATGAAGAGTCTTTGTCTATGATTTTATTGAATTCTTTAAGTGAAGATTTCCTAGTTGTTAAGAATGCACTTTAATACCCCGGTTCGGTTTCTATGCTAGAGGTGATAATAAGTGGATTACAGTCTCGAGAAATAGAGCTAAAGAATGCTAAACGTGTTTAAATGTCTTATATGCTAAAACAGAAGTTAAAGATGTCTCTGAAAGAACTAAAGTTGACACTAAGAATGTGAACCAGGGTCAGAATAGGTTTGTTTCTAGAAACCAACATTTTCAGCAGAATAGGAACTTCCCTAGAGGTCAGCAAGGACAACATTTTCAGCAAAATAGAAATTTTCTAAATTCGTCTAACTTTCAACATTCTGGTTTTAGCAGAAATGGTTTTCAGCCTAGGTGCACTTACTGTCATAAACTCAACATGTTCAGAGTAACTATTTTACACTTAATAGAGATGTTACACGTCAAAATGTAAATCAAATAGTTAGGAATGGACAGAATAATTCGAATGCACTCTTTGTAACTGATTTGTATGGTCAGAATATGTCTGAAAAAAATAGGAACAACTGCATGATGTCATCTGGTCAAAATATAAATGATTTGAGTGATAATGGTTCATGCTTACACCATATGCAACATGCTTGTGTGAATGCAACCATAATCCTGCTAGGCAGCAGCCTTCTGAAAATGTAGGAGGTACGGGTTTTGAGTCTAGAAACCAAGCAAACTCATCCAGTAATCAACTTGGGTATGATTCTGTATTTTTTGTGAATAGTCACAGGGATGTGGAGGAGTTAAGTGAAACTGAGTTTTTCTGTGAGGAAACATGTTTTAATGATGAGGACTTGGCTGAATTCTTGTTAGAACGTGACAAATTTAATTTTCAAGAAGAAGATAAAACTGAAACTACGGAGGAGTTGGTTTCTGATAGTCTGTGTCATGAATATGTGCTCTAGTAGTTTCTGATATTGAAAGTTCGAATGAGTGGGTCCTAGATTCAGGCTACACTTATCACATGTCTCCAAACTTTAACTGATTTGATAATTTAGATAGGTGTAAGACTGGAATGGCTATCATGGGAAATGATAATATATGTGAAATAAAGGCACATGGTCTGTTTCATTAAAGCTAGACAATGGGAATAATGTGAAACTCACTAATGTGAGATATATTCCAGAATTTAAAAGAAATTTAATTTCTTTGGGTATGCTTGAGGAGTTTGGTTGTTGGTATTCATCTAGGAATGAAGTTCTTTCTGTGTTTAAGGATGATTCTGTGGTCTTAACTGGAACTAGAAGAAATAGATTATATTTTTTAAATGGGAAAACGTTTTATGAAAGTGCTCTTTCAGTGGCTGAACCTGATTTTACTAAGCTTTGGCATTTAAGATTAGGACATATGAATGAGAAAAACTTAAAGATATTGCATGATCAGGGTCTTTTAGGGAAACATAAATTCAATAGCTTGTCTTTTTGCTAACCATGCATTTTAGGGAAACAACATAGACTTAAGATTCTTAAAGGTATTCATGTCTCTAAACAATGTCTAGACTATGTGCATTCTGATTTGTGGGGTCCTGTGAGTGAGTCAACGCATACTGGTGCAAGATACTTTATGTATGTTGTAGATGACTTTAGTAGGAGAGTTTGGGTAATACTTTTAAAATCTAAAGATCAAGCATTCGGTAAGTTTAAGGAGTGGAAACAATTAGTTGAAACTCAGAAAGGTTTTAAAGTGAAGTACTTAAGAACTGATAATGGACTAGAATTCTGCAATACAGCTTTTGATAATTTTTGCACTCTGCAAGGCATCACTAGGCATCACTCAGTTAGGCACAAACCACAACAGAATGGGGTGGCTGAACGCATGAATAAAACCTTGTTGAATAAAGTTAGATGCATCCTTGTTACATATGATTTATCTATGAAATTTTGGGGGAGACACTTTACACGGCTGCATTTCTTGTGAATAAGAGTCCTTCAAGTGCTGTGAATTTTTACTGTTCAGAATTTATTTGGCATGGAACAGTTTTGAACTTGACAAATTTAAAAGTTCTCGGATGTGCTGCTTATGTTCATAATAAATTGGGGAAATTAGACCCTAGGTCAATAAAATGTGTATTCTTGGGATATCAAGAAAGTGTTAAGGGCTATAGACTGTGGGATAGGTCCATTCGTGGTATGAAAGTTGTTATAAGCAGAGTTGTGGTATTTAATGAAGCTGATTTTCCATTTTTAGGTCCTAATCTGCATGTTTTTGAACCTATACTATCTGATTATGTGCCCAGAAGTTTATCTCTTGAGAAGGAGATTTCTCCTAAGGCTGACAGTGAGGTGGAGTTGTAATCTATTCCACCTATTAAGGTGGAGGTTTAAACTGAAGATTCTGGTACAGAATTTATTCTCCCTCACTTTACAGATACTTTTGAGGTTCCTGTTGAACCTTCGGGTATTGAAAATAAAAGTGAAATTGTTGAACCTTTACCTGCACAACCTGATTATACATGTTTAAATGACTAAGAATTAGTAAGGGATAGGGAAAGAAGAGTTATTAAACCGAATCTGAAATATGCTAATTTTGCTGAGATAGTTGATTATGCTTTTGTAGTAGGACGACGAGTGATGCATTATGAACCAGTTCATTATTTGGATGCTATTAACTGTTATGATGCTAGTAAATGGATTGTAGCTATGAATGATGAGATTAATTCATTGAATCAGAATGGTACTTGGATTTTAGTTCCTAAATCTAGGGATAGAAAAATTATTGGCTGTAAATGGATATATAAGTGCAAAGAAGCTAATGCAGAATGTGAACCTATTAGGTATAAGGTTAGACTAGTTGCTAAAGGTTTTAGTCAACGTAAGGGTATTGATTAATGAAAATTTTTCTCCTTTTGTAAAGTTTAAAACCATTTGGATTTTAATTTCACTTGTTGCTTGCTATGTTTTGGAATGTGATCAGTTGGATGTGAAAACTGCATTTCTGTATGGTGACTTAGATGGGGAAATTTTCATGGAACAACCTTTAGATTTTGTTGATTCTTTAAAACCTGATCATGTCTGCTTGTTAAAGAAATCTTTGTATGTTCTTAAACACGCATCTAGACAAGTACAAGTGTTTTGACTATTTTATGACAAGTCCTGAGTTCATTAGAAGTCAATATGAGAGTTGTTTCTATTTTATGAATAAAAAGCATGCTACTGTGTATCTTTTGCTATATGTTGATGATATGTTGATTATTAGTGAATCTGGATGTGACATAGATGCCTTGAAATTAAAACTGAAATCTGAATTTGAAATGAAGGACTTAAGTGAGGCTACGAAGATACTTAGCATGAAAATTGATAGAAATAGCTGGAATTTTAATGTTGCACCAATCTGGTTACATTAAGAAAGTCTTGACCAAATTCGGTTTTGAAAATGTGAAATCAGTCAGTACACCACTTGCTTTGCACTTTAAACTCAGTATGTCTCAATGTCCTTCTACTCTGTCTGAAACCCTAGAAATAGAAAGTGTACCTTATTCAAATGTCTTAGGTTCTCTTATGTATGCTATGATTAGTACAAGATCTGATTTATCTTTTGCTATTTCGTTCTTGAGTCGTTTTATGTCAAATCCTGGTTTAGAGCATTGGTCTGCTTTGAAATAGGTGCTTAGATATATTAAGGGAACTTCTGATTTAGGTTTAATCTTTAAGAGGTATTGTCATAAACTGGATTTATGTGGTTTTACTGACTCAGATTATGGTGGTGATATAGACTCTAGAAAATCAACAACTTGTTATCAATTTCTTTTAGGAGGTAACTGTATTAATTGGAAATCACAACTGCAACACATTGTAGCTCTCTCTACTACTGAATCTGAATACATAGAATTTACTGACTGTTTTAAAGAATGTGTTGTTGCTCGTGTTACTTTCTGAGTGTGAAATATTGTCTGATGCTGGTACCGTTCATTGTGATAGTCAATTTGCAATTCATTTAACTAGAAACCCTATTTTTCATGAGAGCACTAAACACATTGATGTTAAATTGTATTTTATTAGAGATATGGTAGCTGATAAACATGTGTTACTTAAAAAGATTGCTACAAAAGATAATCCTGCGGATATGGGAACTAAAGTAGTTAGTAATCTGAAATTTAATTTTTGTGTTGAGAGGTTAGGCATGAACACTATGTTTTCAAGTTAAATAACTGCTAGTTACTTGCTGTTTTGGGCTCTAACTTTCACTGCAGGTACATATGTGTTTATTTTTGGGTCATGTATCCAAAAAGGTGGAGATTGTTGGAATTTTGCGACATGACCAGTATTTTCTAACCCTTATTATGTTGGTTTACTTTTTTAATCACCTGTGCATGTCCCTCAAACACATAAGAGCCGAATGATGTAAAACATTTCAAGTCTAAGCCTTTCGGCTTAATTATGACTTGTCGAATTGTCAACCGGGTTATGTTTTCATAACTTGGAGGTTGAAATTCGTATAATTGGAATTACTGTCTATTCAACCTCAATCCTCGGATTTTCTGGTTCATTGCTACGTAAAATTGGGCTTGAGAGTTAATTTTTGGGCCAAAGTATTTCTAGGCCTGTGACATAATTTGCCATTGGACTTCGTTTGGATATTTGGGCCTCTGATTATTTTTATCGACCAATTGACTGACCCAAATTCGTTATTACCTCAATACATAAAATGGCCCGCTCTCATCTACTGCTATTAGGCTCATTTAATATTTTTCTTCGACCCGTCTTCATTACATGTCTTGGTCCATGATATATATATACTGAGGCTTGTATCTATTCGCCACTTTTTTGACTCTCTGTAACTTTTCAGTCGTAACCCTACTTTTCTCTCTCGAAACCTGGCAGTGAGTTCTGAGATTTCCAGTTGATTCTTCAGCCTCTTGCTGATTTTGAGCCCAGATTTGAACTCCTCGTCACATTATCGTTCTTATGAACCGATTATTCTGTTGATTTCGAGTGTTGAAAGACAGTTCCATTTCGAGTCCTCATATTGACGGCTCGTGTTTCTGCGGTTCTCTTGCAAGTTTTGAATAGATCTTTTATAGATCTATCTTCGGCATATAGGATTTCTTATATTTTATCATTTTGAGTTGCATGCAAATTTTTTGTGTTATACTCTTCATTTACTCACGATATCTAGTGATTTATTTTTCAATTGTGTAGATCTGAGCAAGGTCGGAGGACCTCACAACAAGAGTTCGATGTGTGGCCAAAGCGAGCACATTTAAAGAAAATCATATGAAGATCCTTAGTATTGGATCGGAAACCACATGTGATTAACCTTGACAGCCAATGTTAATGGCTTCCTCAGATCGAGACGAACCACGACCCGTGCGAACAAACCCTGTGCTTTAGAGAGGGTATGAGAATCGACTTTGAGGTAGACTCCCACAGGATGGACAACCTCCTTTAGCAAATCTTTCTAGAAGTATTGTGTCGGAAGCATAGGAATCTGAATCCATGTCGCCACATCTTCTATGAAATCCGCTTTGGTATTGAAATCTCGATGCCATCGGAAAACCCTCAAGTAATGGCTAACAATTGTGTGAGAACCTTCGTAAAGCGCCTTATTGTAGTCCAATGGGTTGGAACATTGTAGGAGATAGAAATCATTCTCAATATCGATCTGTTTAAGCTCTCCCTTAGGCTTCCAATGATGGTTAAGGCTATTCGGTAGGGCTTGATACCCCATGTATCTTTCTAGTGGCCGAATAATGAGGGTGGACTTCATCTCCTCATCAATTTGTTGAAGAAGATTTTCAGAAAAAATGATGGAAGGGACCGACTCGTCTTGAATATGGATGATGTCTCCTGGATTAATCTTGAGTGGCTGTTGTACGATTACATCATCTTTGGTGAAGCATGCTTTGAAAGAGTGCCTAGGCATCTCGTTTTAAGTTTTCCCAGAAGTTGATCCTCCTTTCAGTCGAGGAAATTCCCCCAAAGTCATGTCCATATCATCCATAAGGACAATCTGGATGAAGATTCAAGCACAGTATGAATGTTTAGAGAGAAGGCGGAGAAAAGGTTTTAGAGAGAGAGATTGAATTTGTTGTCTTTGAACCAATACCGTGAACTTTTTAGAATGTTCTAGCAATTTTTTTAATTCTAGAAATCAAATGTTATCGTTTAAATTTTGGGTTAAGTTTGTTTTTGAATTTTAGTTTTCTTTGGCGTCTGTTGGAAAATGGAAGAGATGGCATAAACGGGCAATAAACCTCAACTTGATAACACAAATTTATCGGGATGCATAGAAGGAAATCTGCAATCTAAGATTCAAACTAGAGCAACGAAAAGAAAAGTGACGGAGTTTTTGGAATTCTCTCTTGTATTCCTTCTATCAATTATCTCACAATGTGCCATATATATACAAGACAACAAAATGGGCCTCTATAACTATATTTTACAATTTATGCTATGTTTATCTGTTGTTGGGCCTAGTCTCGTGCCAGGCCTTTATTATCTAGGCCACCATTTTCAACATTCCTCCCACAAGATGGAATTGGTGGCGAGAGGCCCAATCCCATCTTGGACAATAGGCCGAGAGAACATGGTTGAGGTAGGGACTTCGTCAGGAGATCAACAACCTGATTCATAAAAGGTACATAAATAGGATGCAAGAAACTCGCTTTATAGTGATCTCGGACAATGTGAAAATCCATCTCAATATGTTTCGTCTGCTCATGAAACACAGGATTCCCGACAAGATGCATAGCAGCGAGATTATCGCCGTGCAAGGGATTAAGATTTTGAGCTCAACTTGGAGATCAGTTAGGATATCTCTTGATTTTTTCTCTCCATACACTTACACTGTACATGCGAAAATTGATCCGTTATATAGAGATTGTCGCCGATTATCCCTCTGAGCACCATTCTGCCGGAGATAATACGATGGCGAAAGCCACATCTGCAGCGGTGCCTCCCATGGCAGCCGCTGTTGAAGC
>JAOYMZ010082968.1:0-11320 GCA_025802335.1 Pinguicula primuliflora
TGAAAGAATAACTTGTCGGAAGAAGAACTAGGAAGAAGTCGTCGGAAGAAGCTGTCGACCGTCGCCGGAAGTCGCCGAAGGTCGCCGGAAATGGAGAAGGTCGCCGGAATAATCGCCGAAGGTCGGTATACAAATGCTTCGACCGGTCTCAGGCGCTGATATAAGTACTAAAATTCATGTATTTAACAAAAAAAAAAGAAACTAAGATCCATGTAAATAAAATCAGACAGTACCCAACAAATCCCTTCTCCGTCTGCAGACGCACGACCTTCTCCATCCAGGGCACATTCCATACGACCACATCCGGCTTGGTTACGCTTGGCTTGAAGAAATCAGGTACACCGTAAATGAAGATTTCATGAGGTGTTAATGGTGCTTTTAGCTGTCGCAATCTTGAATTGACTTGCACTGATTTCTTGTTAGTAAATGGGAAAATGCTCTATGCCCTCATGCAATCTTGAATTCACACGGTTTTATTTTGCTATGCTTGACCTTTTGGTTTATGTGAAGTGAGCTTCTAAGCTGTTTGGAGTTTACAGCAAGTATTACAAAATATCACATATTCACGTGAAGAGAGTTTCTTCTAATTCTGCAAAAGTATATCTACTTGTTTAGAATGTTGTGCATACTCGGAACTCTGACTGAACACAAGATTAATTTTTTTCATTATTTTTGGCAGATTAGTAAAAGCTCGCATATCAGTCCACCAAAATATTTTTGTAGATATTCTACTTTTTCCCTGCAATTTGTCGGAATGAATTACAATTGTGGTTAACCTGGGTATTCTAATAATGATATATACTCATTGTATGATTTCATGAGGTGTTAATTGTGCTTTTAGATGTTGTTGTTGTTAGATTACATCCCTTCTAATAATGTTGCTTTTAGTGTGTTTTGTTATTTGCAGATCTATGGAAGAATATGGATTCTGAGCAGTCTGTCATGATGAGCAGAATTATTCCAATTTTTGCTGATTTTAGGAATTGATGCTGATCTTTTGGTCCTCATTTTGGTTGATGTTATGAATTTCTTGCTGATGTTATGTAATTGTGCAATAGAATCCATTTTCATACCAAAAAAATAAAGGCCCTACTACAAAGTTGATTAGGAAATAATGGTTTGAGGAACAGTACAAAGACCCATCTCGTACACAAGAGGTGTCGATAACAAATCATTACTTAATTGATTTTCCCCGGCTTGAGATCCGCAAGAGAATTACCAACTTACAATTGGACTGGATCTTTCTGAAAACCCAATTGTCTGTAGAATCCTTCGCTTGAGCTGCGGCGTAAGATGTAATTGGTCAGAGATGTCAGAAAGATTGAAAACTCACAGATCTCTCAACCTCCGGACAAGCTCTGATATCAAATTATTTGAAAAATCAAGAATCTGGACAGAGCCTCGAAAATGGACCCATTAACTGAATTGTTAGCAAGAATCAGATTCTCCGACGAACAGAGCCTCGGGAATGGACCCATTAAGCGAACTCTAACGTTGTCGTGTCGCTCCATGTGGACTCCAAGTACTCCTCGTTCGCCGTAATGATCCCTCGGTGGATGATTTCCAAACATGTGAAGAACTCTGTTTCCCGGTCCCTTCCATCGAGCCATGAAGAACTTTGTTTCTGGTACTTGCCGGTGTTCTCAATTAATTTTACAATGTCTCCTTTGGTTCAATTTGCCGGAAAACAAGAAGAGGGGAGAGGAAAGTTCAATCAATTTTACGGTGTGCGTAAATGTGTGCGATTATCAGACTTTTTTGCCAGGAAGCCTTGAAAAAAAAAAAAAAAAAAAAAAGAGCATGTTATATTCCGAAAATGATATAGGTACCCCATTTTCAGCATCCCAGCGCACCCCCTCCCCCTTCCCCAATTTTGTCAAAATATGGACGATTTTCCATAAATTTAGACTTGGGTTTATAGTATTTAGACATTGGGTTTATAGGGTTTAGCCCTTAGGTTTATATTTAGCTCTTGGGTTTATAACATTAAAATAGAGTTTTAGATATTTCGACGACAAATCCGCTGTAATATTAATTAAAAAAAATATTAATTTAATCATTGAGTTTATAAGGTTCATAACATTTAAATTTATGAGAAATCGTATATATTTTGGCCAAACGGAGAGAGGGTGCGTTATAGCAGGGCTCGATATATCCTACTCCTCCCAGTCCACACTTCCATCCCACTCCTCACCACTCCCTAGACGCGCGTGCCCCAACCACTCAAGACTCAATGAATAGTTTATTGCATTTATAATTTAAAACTTAAAACTTATAATTTTAAGTTTTGATATAAAACTTAAAATATTGTTTATAAAATTTATAATTACATGAAATTTATTGGGTTCTAAAACCCTAAATCCTAAACCCATAAATCCTAAGGTTAAATATTTATTTTTTAAAATTAATATTACGGCAGCTTTGCCGGCGTAAAAATCTAAAACCCTATCTTATAAACTCTAAGACTAGATGCATAAACCCTAAGGCTAAATATTTATTTTTTAAAATTAATATTACGGCAGCTTCGCCGCTGTAAAAATCTAAAACCCTATCTTATAAACTTTAAGACTAAATGAATAAACCCTAGAGCTAAATGTAATAAATTTCATGTAATTATAAATTTTATAAACTATATTTTAAGTTTTATATCAAAACTTAAAATTATAAGTTTTAAATTTTAAATTTTAAATTATAAATACAATAAACTATTCATTGAATTTTGAATGGATGGGGCCCGCATGGGAGTGGACTGGGAATGTGATATATCACCGGAAAAAAGACCTGGCGCGCTGATGCCAGGACAATTTCGAAAAATGAGGGCAAAGAGTTAAATTTATCAAAATATATGCTGTAGGTGATAATGAAATCTTTTTTTACCCTATCAGAAAAAATCTATGATCGAAATTAACTTCAACATAAGCAGCCCAAAATCGTAGAACAAGTTGACCAAACCGTTGAAAGTAAAACCAAAAAACGGTTTTGGTTCATAGTTTATAATAACAATACTGCTTTACCAAAGCATGTCCCTAGAATATATATCTACTTCAATTTCCTTAAAGCTGCAAGCCGGCAGATACTGAGTACCCAGAGGGCCAGAATCATCATCATCGGCTTTTAGGAAGCCATTCACAGACAACACGTTCTCACGGTTCTTTGGAGGTGGGATGCCCAAGGACTGCAATTTCTAACCATATAATTCTCCATCCATCTTTACCAAACAAAGTATAGTCATGCAGATGATGAATGGAGAAAATCGTGAAGCTGAAGGATCAACGGCTACCGTCTCATCTTCACATACCGGCATAAACAGATACTGGATGGATTTAATAGTCGCTGTTGTTAGGGCATTCAGTGGCACGATGGCCGGGTCGACCACACTTGAAGCATGCGCCTCCAAAGCTCCTGCTGAGAAAGAAACATAGGAAACCAAAGAGTGCATGAGAAAGTACATATGAATAGGATCATCATAAACATCGTAAAGAGAGGATTCCCTGTATACAAAATAGATGTAGAAATATACCTATCCCTTCCACCTCCGAAAGATGGTGATCGGCCAGGTCGTCTAGTATCAGTAATTAGCCAATCGCTTCCACTGCTTCTTGGGCTTCTAGACCACCGATTTTCACCCCCTCTGGTCCGGCCGGTGGTACTGCTACCTCTTCTGAAGTCATCTTTGTCATCACCATCAGACAACCA
Organism: Pinguicula primuliflora; assembly: GCA_025802335.1. Lineage (NCBI taxonomy): Eukaryota > Viridiplantae > Streptophyta > Magnoliopsida > Lamiales > Lentibulariaceae > Pinguicula > Pinguicula primuliflora. The sequence goes on from JAOYMZ010082968.1 coordinate 3,697, forward strand.
ATCCCTCGAGGACCTAAACCCCCTCCGATCATTTGATCCTCCTCTAGGTGAGCGACGTTCACTATTCGAAAACCTGCCATAGTTATCACTAGGAGGCCCGTCATCTTGCAAAGGAGGCAACTGCGCGGGAGGAAACAAAATATGGGAATTCACTGCATAAAAACTTTCGAAGATTTGGAACATAGATTAACAATAGTGGGTTTGTCAAACCATACAAAGGTAAAGCTGCAATATTATAAAATGTCTTTCAAAGTAGGCAAGATATAAGATGAATTCACCTTTGTGACCTTCGTAATAGTGTTTCCCTGTGGAACCTCCTTCTTTAGTAACTCTGTTGCAATCTCCGCAGGGAGATCAAAAAGTGCTCCCTGAACCTGCCAATATATAGCCACTTCACAAATAAGAAAGAATCCTTGGCTGAGGAAGTAACAGCAAATGCCGAGTTGGAACACATCATGTATTTACCTTTTCATCAGCAATAAGGTGTATTTTGCCAATTTCATCGGCAGCTGGAGAATAAATATCAGAGAGCAGTCCAGTAACTGCTCTGGCAGAGAGATATCCTCGAGAAAAACTAATATCACGTGTCAATTGCAATGTAACTAAGCCCTGCGTAAAGGAAAATAACAGATCATGAGAATCTGAAGAACATATTATGCCAGATAAATCATTCAACATTCTTCAGAAGTATGTGATTTTGATCAACCAGATGCAAGAAGAATTAGAACTATAAACACTAAAATAAAAAAAAATTAAAAAAAAAACTAAAACAAACATTAACTATATTATAATTACTTCAAAAGTAACAATGTGAATCTTGCTTTGCTATCATCATCTACCTGTTCATGCGTAAGAAGGGAACGAGAAGATGGAGGCTGTGAAAAGCCACTCAAGGTTGCTATAGCAGCAGCAAGAGCATTGACTCCTTGGTCTGCTATGAGTCTCTGTGCTGTTGGAGTGAAGTATTCGATAGAATCAGGGTGTACTCCACCAAGGGTAGCAACAACTTGTTGGGCAGAAGCTTCCAGAACCTCTTGAACAGAGGGTGGAGAAATAAACTCAAACTTGCACCCAACATCGCGCTCAAGAGATTTGACCGTTCTCCTCTGGCTACCACTAAACATCAGAATAGCAGCACCTAGCTTCCCAGCCCGGCCTGTTCGGCCAGAACGATGGACAAATGTTTCTGGGTCGTTTGGAAGTTCATAGTGAATAATCTACAGATGGGTGAAGAAAAAATGCATACACAAATAAGACAACAAGCAATAATCCATTAAGCATATATTTCAATTGTTGTAGAGGCAACAAGCTTTCAATAAGCATAATATATTTCTACGAAACTTGGAAAAGTAGGAGTAGCCAATCGTCTGAAGGCTCCAAAGGGCAACTGCTATATTTTTCAGCAGTCTCAATGACGAAGTAAACGGAATGGCCCAATTGTTTTGCATCATGTGATATTTCAAGAATCTCAACACGAACAAGAAAGTATACAAAACCCACCTCCTAAATCTCAGCAGTATTAATATTTTGGGTAAAAATATGTTTGTAAGGTGGAATCAAGCTAATTGTACGGTATCTTTGACCTTTTTCTGTTAGTTTATGGAAAAAAGCATAGTTCATTTGATCAATCTGGTGATAAACAAGTGCTAAATTCGACATAATCAACAAACATCACTGGTGATTGGTGAATGAGTATAATATACTCTTTAAAATCCTAAATACGACAGAAAAAGTACGTAACACAAATATTTATGAACTCACAAGATCAACATTTGGAATATCAAGCCCACGAGCTGCAACATCAGTGGCAACCAAAACTGTAAATTTTCCCTGCCTGAAGCCATTTAATGTTCTTTCCCTCTGGTGTTGGGAAATATCACCATGAAGTGCCTCTGAAGCAATACTATTCGTTAATGCCATGGAGACTTCATCAGCATCCCGTTTAGTTTGTGTGAAAACAATGGCTTTTCCACCCTTACCATAAACCTGGAGTGAAGAATTATTTAAGTAGTTAAAAAGCCACTAGGACATATGCGCACAAGTATAGTTCCATCTCAGAGGTTAATACTCTACGTAATATGAATAACTGCAAAGGATACATACTGTCACGAGATCACTAAGGATAGACCGCTTAGATGTTGAAGTGGTTGGAAGAGCATACAACTTAATCCCTTCTGCTAATTTTTCTTCTTGATCACCAACCTGTCAGGGAGAACAAGGAGAGTGGAGAAAGAACGTAAGGAGAAATAATGGAAAGGAAATTGGCAGGCATTGGTGCATAGCATCACTTGATTCATCAAAATGTAGACATAGTCGTTCGGTTTACAAATAAACCGAAACCAACAATATAATGAAAATTAAGCAAAATTAACATTTGGAGCAGCATTAGGTATCAGTCCATTGACAAGAGAGGGAATAGAAGATCAGATGCACACAATAGAGACCGAATTAACTATAGGTTGATACTAGGTGACAAAGAATAGCTTTTACCAGATCAATTGTTAGTGGATTACTCATAAACTTTCTTGCTAACTTTTTGACCCAACTAGGCATGGTCGCTGAAAACAGCATGCTCTGCCTCTGTGAAGGAAGCTTTTCCATAATAACCTCTACATCTTCCTCAAATCCAACAGCAAGCATTTGATCTGCTTCATCCAGGACCAAATATTGAACTTCCCCTAACTTCAGGTGGTTATTATTAATTAGGTCGATTATTCTACCAGGAGTTCCCACTACAATATCAACTCCACGGCTAAGTGCACTCTCTTGCGTGACATACGAAACCCCTCCATAGATGCAGGCAGTGCTCAAATATGGGGCGGACTCTTTAAATTCTTTCTCGACTTGCTTTGCTAATTCTCTAGTAGGTGCAAGGACCAGTACTTTTGGAAGACGTCCCCATCTTCAAACAAATAAAACAAAATGTTAATTTAACAACAAAAGTAAGTAAAGGTAGAATGTGGCTGGAAAAGTGATTACCTTAAAGAACTCCTATCTTGTTCTTGTGCCTCATCAAGTCCTTTGAGTATTGGAACACCAAAAGCTAATGTTTTCCCAGTCCCGGTCTTTGCACGAGCAATTATATCACGACCTTCCAGTGCTGGCACTAGTACAGCTCTCTGCATAAGAAAGAGGAAACGAAATTTTTTTGAGTTTGATTAGCATCAATCAAAAGCTCAAGTATTACATAAATGAAAGTCCCTGAAGATAAAGTATCAAACTTGAAATAATACTGCGTGGTAAAAGTAATTAAATGTCAAATGATTCATCTCCCTACTAATTTAAGCTTTTACATTCGTTCATGTTCACTAATGGAGAAACATAACTTATGGATTATGAGAAACATACTTGAATTGGGAAGAGTTGATTAATCCCACGCTTCTGGAGCGTCTCCACAAGTCGCTGTGACAAACCCAACTTCGAAATATCTAATTCATCCACACTCACGGCGTCATTCCTCGTCGAAACCCCTTCAGACTCTCCGTATTTCCCCTCGCCATCTTCAAACCCTCCGTTGCCGAACCCTCCTAGCCCCTTGAACGCCTCCTCGCTCAGAACCGAAGAATTCGGTGTGAACACAGCTGATGCAACGAAAGAATTGGAAGCGCCTGAAGCCAAGCTGACCCGTGCTATGGAAGAAAATGCTCTGAATGGGATATGCGCAGCCGAGAAATGCAGAGATAATGGATGTGCGCGTTTCGACTGGTCAACAGCAGGATTATGTTGGTATATAGATGAAGCGCTCATAATAGATGACGAACAGGCCATTATAGTTCGTCAGACGGCGGTGCAAGTGCTCCGCTGAAAACACAGAGAAGAGAGGTGAAGAGGAGTTTGGAGGGGATAAGGGTGTACACTGTAGAGTTTTATGTTGTATGGTGCACCTCTAGCTCGGTAGTTTAGTAGAAACCGAACTCGAAGGGGCATGGCGCGATGGGCTTTTGAGATGCACATGAGCCCGTTTACTCTACCGGTTAGTATTTGACGACGGTAGTTATCGCCTTTCATAATTATTGTAATCGTATTGAAAAGTTGTTTACTTAGATTTTGATTCGTGGCGATAAATTTGGTCAAACCTTCCGAATTTCCCATTTTTTCCCCTGAATTTGATTGAGAGGGCTAAAATATTCCCCCGAAATTGGTTTGTTATGGAGCGTTACGAATTTTCGTTTGTTGTAAATGACAAAACAACCCTCCAAAACATCCTTTCGTCTTCGTTTCTCCTGTCTTCAATTCTCCTTCATTTCTCCTGTTCGTCTTAATTTCTCGTTCATCTATCTCTGTTCGTCTTCTGTTCATCTTCATCTCTCTCTGTTCGTCTTCATCTCTCTGTTCGTCTTCAGTTCTCCTTTCGTGTTTCTCCTGTGAATCCTAAACACATCATCCCCTTCGTCACGAACCCTACCGCAAATTGAACCTTCGCGAATTCAAGCTTTGTTTTCCTGAAGGATTCAACCTACGCAAGGTAAATTTACAGTCAATTTATGAACCCTAGTCTATTATTCACAGCTAATTCTTTGAATTTACAGTTAATTCTATGAACCCTAGTTTTCGCGAATGGTTTTTTTGGATTTATTCCGGTTTGAAATTGTTTGAAATGATTTTTTTTGTATGAACCCTAGTCTTTGTTTGAATTTGTATCTACAAATTTATGTTTATATTTTCCCGAACATTACTGTTCTTACTTGCATTCCTGTTCTTACTTGAATCCAATTTTGTGTGCAGTATGTTTACTTGAATCCAATTTTGTGTGTAGTATGTTGACCCTCTTACTGTTTGTGTGCAGTATGTTTATTTACATCCAATTTTCCCGAACGATACTGTTCTTGCTTACATTCTTGTTCTTACTTGTAGATGAAGAAAAATAGCTACAAAACACCAAGAAGGAAAGCCAAAGTTACTGTACCCGAAAAATCACCTGGTGAAATGCCAGCTCCGATGGAGGTTTGCCAAAGTTCACCTACTGACGTGAGAGCGGATTCACCATACGTGCTGGGTAGGCACGCAAGATCCAATTCAAAAGCCGTAAATGAGGACCCTATGGACGTAAGGGCTGAATACGGAGCAGCAAATGAGGACCCTTTTGAGGACATAGAGGAGCAACAGGGGGAAAGTCCTACCAAAGCCCCAGGACGTAAAATAACCAGCACAAGTGAGGACGGAGGTAGTGGGATAGTCAAGAAAAGGGACAGGAGGAAGGCGTGGCTCCAATCGGAAGAGCAAGCATTGGTGGATGCTGCGAAAGAACTGGTGAAAGTAAGAATGCATAGCCAAGGAGGGTTCAAACCCGGATTCCTCGTGTCATGTGCTGAGAAGATTGCTAGAAGGTAAGAGGGTCCACAATTCGTGCTGTGCCACACGTGAAATCAAAACTTCACATGTGGAAGAAGACATATGATCTGCTATCTAATTTCATGGCCATGTGCGGGGTATCTGTGGACCCGACAAGTCATCTGGTTGTGGGTGAAGATGAAACAACGTGGGCTGGTATTGTTAGGGTAAGATATAGTTCTGTGATTGTGCATTATATAGTTCTATGATTGTGGATTATATACTTCTGTTTGTGGTTGAATTCATTACTGAATGAGTTGCATTATGTGATAACTTTGCTTATGTGCGTTGTGGTTTAAATTACTGAACATATACAGGTTTAATTCATGCTTACAGAAGTTGTGGCATCCATTCGTCAGCTCAGGCATATTGCATATCAGAATGCATTCCGTAATCACACTGCATTCTGAGTCTTTAGTGCATTCTGCATTCTGATTACAGAAAGCATTCTAAATACAGAATGCAGAATGCAGAAGCAGACTGCACTATGTGATCAGAATGCAGAATGATTCTGCATAATGCATTCTCATTCTGATTACAGAATGCATTCTGATCACTGGATGCATTCTTAATACAGAATGCCGAATGCATTCTTTGTTTGCATTCTGCATTCTGATTACAGAAAGCATTCTGATCACGTAAAGCATTTTGATCACATAAAGCATTCTGATCTGAATGCATTCTTAATACAGAATGCATTCTGTGTTTGCATTCTGCATTTTGAATTTGTGCTTTACATACTTCTGTGAACAAGTTGCATTTTGATGGTTTTATTTATTTGTTATAGGCAAATCCGGATTACAAATTACTCAGGGAAAAATCATTTCCAATGTATGAAGATTGGTGTGAGGTCTTCGGGAAGGATAGGGCAACAAGTGGATATGCATGAGATGTGGAGACATTGGTGAGACAGAAGGGTCCAAAACTGTTGATGAGGAAGAGGACATTCGAGGTAGCGAGGACGATGGATTTACAGAAGTAATTCCTAGGGCTCATAGGAATAAAAGTAAACGGTCAATGCCCGCAGAGGATGAAAAAGTACGCTTCTACTTAGAGATCAGAACTTATGTTCAAACCCTCCATGCTCCTCCTGTTGACCCATCATTGGATGTTGCAAGGCGATTGATGGATGATGTGAGGACGTACACGCAGTTTAACGTATGGATGCGGTCTACCATCGTGGCATACCTCTTGGATAATGTCTCTGCCTGTCAAATGTGGATGATACTTGAGAATGATGTCTGTGAGGAGTGACTCTGCTATCTGGTCGAAAAATACAATGTTGAACAGCCTGTACAATTCCCGAAGCTAAAGTGAACCAGTTTTATGTTGTGTATGAACATACATTTCGGTATTTAAGTTCTGAACTTGTTTTTTTGGGAACTGGTTGTTGTGAAGACTGATATCTTTTTTTGAAGACTGGTTTTGTTGTTTTGGAATACTAGTTTTGTTGTTTTGGAATACTGGTTTGGTTGTTTTGAATACTTCTTTGGAGTTTCTGATACAGGTTTAATCAGGTGATATTTTTGTTTACTTTGGTTGAGAGGAATGAAATGTTGATCCAGGTCATTTGGAAATTAGGAATATTTTGGACATTTAACCATCATTTAACTGTTCAATAAACTTAAATTCAATACAAGGTAAACACGCAAAATCGTAACTACTACAATCAAAATCAAACTGGAAAAGTTGTTTACTACATTTGTTGTTGATAACTTTAACGCTCCAAATCAAAATCACACTCGAAAGCTTAAGTCTACAGTAAACGGGACCAAACAATAATGTGATAGGTGTATATAATTTTTGAGTGGGCCTAGACGGACAAACATAAAACCGAAAGTTTGGACCGAATAGGGCTAAACTTAGCACAGAAACACACACACCAATGTTGGTGTGCGTATTTCTGTGTAGGGCCCACTCCAACATTTCAAAGCATTCGGTTTCAATTCGGTTTCATGTTTGTCTATAGAGTCTCATAATTTTTATATACATAATTATGTATAATTAATACAATGTGTCATTTTAATTGGGGTCACATATGTTTTAGGGGAATGCTACACATACTAAGTCTACTTATACATAATTAAGGGCACCTATACTACGTCGTTTCCTTTAAGTTGGCTCTAAATAAAAAACATGAATATTATAACTAAGGGGACGGCTCCGTACCCCTCAGTTTTTTGCCATCATTTTTTCCCTAAACTCAATTCCGACCACTAGGGTCACCTATTGACGGAATTGAGTTGAGAGAAGAACTGAGGGCAAAAAACTGAGGAGTACGAAGCCGTCACCT
>JAOYMZ010082979.1:0-11319 GCA_025802335.1 Pinguicula primuliflora
GATTAGAAAATTGGGTTTTGGGGAAGGAATTGTTTGGTGATGAAAAAAATTAATATCTATGTTTCGAAAAAACTTCATATGCTGAATGTTAGGTGCCGATTAAATGAGTTATGTGTCAAATTTTAATTATAATTATCAGATTTAAGTGTTGGATCACAATTTCAATAGTGACGATTAGAATGCGACACATAAATCATTTATTCGATAGTTAACATTCAATGCCTTAAACTTACTCCAAGATCATCCACCTCATGCAAACAGTTGTTAGAATAAGGGGGTGTTTGTAAGTTCTTGTGCTTATGTAGGAGTACTTTTCTGAAAGTATTCTAGAAGAAGGAACTTTCATTAAAAAATTAAAAAATATTTGCAAAATGTCTTAAATTTAATATTTTAAATATTTACAAAAATGTCACCGCAAAAAGCACTCCAAAAGAACCAAATGCTTCTAACTGTTAGGTTTTTTTTACTTCTCCACTGCATAAGCCAAAAGTCAAATAGCAAAAGTTTAATTTGTAAACGTTGTAAACTGATTTTTCAAATCCCAAAAGCCAAAAACTACTTTTTAGAGGAGGTTGCAAACAAACGCTAACAATGATTCAAACTCAACACCCTACCGCAATAGCCTACAAACTCCACTTTGAAGCCTCATTCTTGAACCACACAATCTCTTCATTTAGAGCAGCCGTTCCACCCAAAAGCACATCCATACCTGATTTATCATCTGATTCTTTCCCAGCTTTCAGCAGAACACTTGCCACAAAAGGGATAAAAGCTCTAACAAATATATAATCTTGTGCCTGCAGTTTTGCAAAATGCGAGTCATCAGACTTCCTTCCCAAATTTGGCACGTACTTTATATGGAATTGCAGTTCCATTTATCCTCCATATGTGGATATAACACAAGAGGTGGATTCTCAAGTACTCAATCATACAGTGCACAATAGTTAGTTGTTGTGCTTAATTCTAAGGCGAGGCCTTCATTTGTCAATCTCACGGTTCACGTCAAATGAATATCTGGCTCATTTAATCTATGCCGTCAGATTGTCAGATAGATACTCAGATTAGAATTGAGCACAATAATATTTATTGAGTACAACACCATTGAGTACCTAAGAATTCATCTAAACCAAGATATCAATTTTACATTGCTAATTCAGTCAAGATATCAACAGAAGAGTGTAGATGGCTCACACGTGTATACACACGGTCATATGCATCCTTTAGCCAACTTCTTAGCATGTGAACTGAATCACAACTAAAAACTGCAACATATCCAACCAGCACGAGAGACTAATCCCAAATCACATAATTTGAAGAAAATCAAGAATCCTTATCTTAATAGGTACTTAGTTATCTTTATTAGATACCAGTATTAAAATTGAGCACAAATTCCAAATCAATCAATGCACAAAACTAAGCCTTTTGTCATGATGAAATAACTCAGAGCAGGGGTGATGCTGTGCTTAGTCGACCGTATACTATACGGTGCAATTCTTACGTCGCCGTTTCATTTTTTCAAATCTTAAGAAAAAAAAAATTCTACGTCGCCATGAAACGGCAATGCATAAATGCATTGTATAGTATCCGAAATAACTAGCCACTATTTTCTTTTTATCAGCCACCGCTTGAAGCAAGATAGCTCGATAGAACCATCCCGTATTCCGATAATGAAACGGTGCCGTGTGGCTCCGACGTACAACAGACGGTGTTCCTTCAGTCATAAGTAGGTCACCGCCTCTCTCAGTTCCCTCCATTGTAGGCCAACAAGCAGCGCAGCTAACTAAAACACCTAACACGTCAATACTTCGATATCAATAGATGCCACGTTCGGAGCTGTTGAAGTCATCATGTATCAAATTATTCAGGAAAATGCTATTTATAAATCATAATTTGATAGGCTATGCAACAAAAAAAAAAAAATAAAGGCTATGCAGATTGTCACAATCACAATTTTAATATTAATATTTATTTATTTATTTTAATTATGATTGTGATTTTTGCCCTATAAATATATTTAATAATTGGGGGACGGTTCCGTACCTCTCAATTTTTTGTCCTCAACTCTCGATATATATATATAGAATTGTCCGTTGACGAAATTGGGCACATCGTTAGAAAGCTTATACATAGAAGATCATTTATTCATGTTTAGTTCTGGTTCCGACAACTTCATCGTCGCAATTTTTTAAAACTCTATTTAGAACTACTTAACCCTAAGAGAAAGTATGAAACCCCATTAAACGGTGATAAAGTCGTTGGAACATCACCCAAACTTGAACATATGATCTTCTATGTATAAGGTTTCTAACGATGTGTCCAATTCCGTCAACGAGCAATCATATATATATATATCGAGAGTTGAGGGAAAAACTGAGGGGTACGGAACCGTCACCTTAATAATTATATCAAATAATAATATACATATAGCATTGCTCAATTACAACATAACAAAGTATGAACTATTACTTCAATACTAATGAAATTACTTTATTCGGTTAAAAAAAAAGAAAAAACTCATTGCTAAATACTTTCTTTATTATGTATAATGTGAAAAGCAATAAAGCATCACTTGCTCAGAAAAAAAGAAACTAAGAGGAGAAGTAGATCATATTTTGTTGGGTGGGTAAAAGTTTTATTTCTAGAAAATTTGTATAGTATACTGTTAGAAGTATTTGTCCCATACCGGTTGTGAAACCTTAGTTGGACTAGTTTAAATAGGAATTGTGGGGAGAACCAATCACCTTGGCTCAAGGTTTTAATGATGATACCCACATTCCTACCAAATTAACCCTCACGTGCACCTGCACACACGAGACCCAAACCGATTGTAAACGGTCAGACTCGCTTCTTCTTCATAGGCTCATAACTCGAGTGTTGGGCCGGACCACTTCTTTCCCCTTACTTCTGTATTCTTTCATGGTATCAGAGCGATATTGCTCACGCAGTTCATAGATCCTGAGTTAAGTGTATGATTCAGTGATCCATACCTTTGAATCTCGTTTGAAGTACAATCACTCGAGAAATCTACAAACACCCGAGAAATCTACAAACACCGTGTGGTGTTCATCCTTTCTTCACGGCAAAACCAAGTGGTATTCTTCCGTGACACAGTAGCAACACCGTGTGGTGATCTACTCCAGAGCATCTGCATCTACGATCAAGAATCAATGTTAGGATTCCGGTCAAAAACGTTCATATCTCTTGTTCATATCAAGAAGTTCAGCAGCAACATATTTAATGGCCTTCTCATATCCTAATTTGTCACAAATAGTTTCTGTGAAACTAGACTCGTCCAACTACCTCTCATGGATGTCGCAAATAGTCCCTGCACTCCGAAGCCACGATCTGATGTCTATAGCCGATGGGTCATTACCCTGCCCTGCTGCAACACTCCCAGGAACGAGTGATACTGTCCAGAAAACTGCTCAAGATAACGTCAATCAAAAACAGGGGAGTCAAAAATTCGTACTGGCATTAATCAATGGATCCCTATATCCGAAAATTCTTTCTGAGACCTATGGCCTGACGAGTTCATCTGTTGTCCGGGACAAGTTGTCTCGAAAGTTCTCTCCCAAAAATGCCTCCAGGATTTTGCATTTGAAGAGAAAGCTCCAGAATCCAAAACAGGGGAGTCAAAATTGTAGTGCTTTCCTCCAGTCTGCCAAGCTTCTGAGGGCAGAATTATCTGCCACCAGCCAAATGGTTACGGACGATGAACTCATCAATTACATTGCTGGCGACCTATCTTCGGTATTTCATTTGTTCGTATCTCACATATCTTTTGCTCGGCAACTCGCCAAATTAATGATGGAGGATTTCGAAGGAGAGTTCCTCACGTACGAATCGCTTGTCGTCGTACTGCCATTTTCGGAACCCAACGCTGTCGCTCTATGGTCGACGAGCGACACAATCGAGTATGGTGACCCGCACCAATTCGCCTCCGCGAGTCGAGGCTCGTTTTGTGGAGGCCGTGGGCAATTTTCTGGAAACGGTCGCCACGGCAGATGCTTCTCCGGCCGTAGTCAATTTTCTGGCGACGGGACTCGTTACCCTCAAAGATCGACGGAACTTCGTCGTTGCACAGTCTTTTTGGCCTAGGAAAATAGTTCAGCGGATTTTTATTCTGTGCGTCCAGTTATGCGAGAAGGGCCGACTCCAAATCAAGTGCAGACAAGTGGGCCAAGACACAATTATAACATTCGCAGCCCAACTCCTGTTCGTCCGCAACAAATGGACCTGTATCACCGAAGTGTTGGGCTTTCTGACCCAATACAGAATCGATACTCGCAGCAGCCCAACAGTATATCTAATGTGGTTAATGCACATGCCTGTCAAATTTGTGGAGGCGATATTCATACTGCACTTGATTGCTTTAAATGTATGGACTATACCTTTCAGGGTCGACACCCGCCCGCAGAGCTTATGGTCATGGCAGCTCAGTCCAATGCAGCTCTTGATAATGGATTATGGTATGCCAATTCAGGAGAAAATAATCATATCACTAATGATTCAGCATCTCTTTCCTTGCAGGAGCATTATTCAGGAGGGAATGAGGTCACTGTAGGTAATGGAGAGTTTCTCAAAATTCAGCACACTGGTTCACTCATTTATCGAACTCCCACTAGATCACTTACTTTATCTAATGTATTTCACTGCCCGAATGCCTTTGCTAAATTGCTTTCTATCTATAATTTCTGTTGGGATAACAACCGTTTCTTCATTTTGACTAAATATGGGTATCAGGTGAAGGACAACAAAATGGGGAAGATGCTCCTTTAAGGACCTAGTGTCAATGGGCTATATCCAATGAACCTGTCTAGTTCCTCAGACCTCAAATACGCTTTTACCGGTATGGTTGGCATGAAGGCATCATTTAATAATTGGCATGAGAGATTAGGTCACTCTGCTGCTTCTATAGTTAGTCGTTTAGTCCAGCATAATAAATTGTCTGTCTCAGGCTCTACTCGTCTAGATTTTTGTGAAGCATGTCAATTCGGCAAGAGTAAACAATTACCATTTTCTTCGTCGACATGATATTCTAGCTTCCCATTAGACTTGATCCATTCTGATGTATGGACTGCCACTGTGACCTCTAACACTGGTTTGCGATATTATATCATTTTTATTGATGATTTTTCGCGTTTTTTTATGATTGTATCCGATTGCTCACAAATCTGACATTTTTCAATGCTTTCTTGATTTTAAAGCAATTGTAGAAAATCAATTTTTACGACGAATTAAATAATTTCAAAGTGATGGCGGTGGTGAGTATGTCTCAAATATTTGTAAATCATTTTTGACTAAGCATGGAATAGTGCACAGGATATCCTGCCCACACACCTCGCAATAGAATAGAGTCGCAGAACGTAAGCATCAGCACTTAACAGATATGAGTTTATGCTTGATGTCTAAAGCACGATTACCATGTCGGTTTTGGCCCAATTCTATCTTCACTGTCAACTATATTATTAATCGATTGCCTACGCCCGTGCTTAGTTATGATAGTCGATATTCTTTGCTTGATGGGACCACGCCTGATTATTCACTATTTAGAGTATTTGGGTGTGCATGCTACCCCTGCTACGTCCCTATAATACTGTAAAGTTTATGTTTCGTAGTAAAAAATGCATATTCTTAGGATATAGCACTCAGCACAAAGGGTACAAATGTTATGAACCCCTAACCAAGCGGGTCTACATATCTCGCAATGTTGTGTTTGATGAAGGGAACTTCCCAGGTGTTCGTGATATAGCCCCTAACACCAGCTCTAATGAAGCGCCTTCACCTGAGTTGATGTCTTCTCTAGGTATACATATTTTGCCTAGACATTCATCTGTTTCATGTTCATCTGATGTGGTTTCAGCCTCCATCCCATCCGTTGCTCGCACTGCTCACGATGATATGCCATCAATCCTTGACCCATCCATTGCTGTGTCGCAACTAACGGATGGCACACAGTCCTTGTCTCCTCCTGACTTGCCACATGACCTTTAGCGTGACTTGACCCCCCTAGTGGAGCCTGCTCCCGAGACAACAGGTGGTATGCTTTTTGACTCCAAAGCTAGCCTATAATTAGGGATCTCAACTCACCCCGAGTCGACAGGTGACAATTCAGGATTGGAGGTATCTTCGTCTTTAGATCCATGTAGTCAGATTATCCCTCATAACTCATCCCGTCCTGTCACTCGTAGTCAAACTGGGTCTCTCAAGCCCAAGTCCTATTCTGATTTTCGTATGTATTTTGCATCCAAGTATCCTGTATATGCCATGACCAGTGTGTAGATTTCTCGAGAACCCTCCAACTACCTACAGGCCAAGTTATCTCCAGAGTGGTGCACGGCTATGAAAGAGAGTATGATGCCTTGATTGCCAACTCCACATGGTCTCTCTTTCCCCGACCAGCAAACCATAACATAATTTGATGCAAGTGGGTCTACAAGATCAAGATCAAGTCTGATGGGTCTGTCGAACGGTACAAGGCCAGGCTGGTGGCTCACGGTTAGGAGCAAACTTGTGGTCTTGACTATGAGGAGACGTTCAACCCCGTTATTAAGCCCTCTACTATTCGTATACTTCTCTCAGTATAGTTTAGCTGGTCCATACAACAACTCGATGTCTCTAATGCATTCTTAAATGGAGTTCTTTTGGAAGAGGTGTATATGGAACAACCACCAGACTTTATCTCATCTACACAACCTGATTATATCTGTTGTCTGCATAAGGCCCTCTATGGACTTCAACAAGCTCCTTGTGCTTGGTATGTCAAGCTATCTGCTAGTCTCCTCACCTATGGCTTCAAGTGTTCTCAGCTGATACATCCCTGTTCACCTACCACAAGTCAGATGTACATCTATATGTCCTTGTCTATGTCGATGACATCTTGATCACTGGTACTCATTGGCCTGTGATAGACGACCTTGTTGGATATCTGCAGTCTCAGTTTAAGCTTTGAGATATGGGAGAGCTAAGTTACTTTCTAGGGATGCAGGTTACTCTGGATGATACGGGGTTACATATTCGGCAAAGCAAATACATCTATGATCTCCTTGAGAAAACAAAGATGCTTGGAGCAAAGCCAATGCAATCACCTTCATGCACTGACATTCGAGCCAAGGATTTATCAGGAGACCCTCTCTCTCCTACTGAGATTACAACATATCGAAATACAGTGGGAACCCTCCAATATTGCACACTCACTCGACCCGAGATTGCCTTTCAAGTGAATCAGTTATGTCAATATCTCCAGCATCCTCTTACATGTCATTGGCAAGCAGTCAAACATGTACTCAGATTTCTCAAGGGTTCCGTCATTCATGGTCTTTCTTTTACTAGATCGGCTTCACTTAGTCTTACATTGGAGGTGTTTTGTGATGCTGACTGGGCAGGGGACAGGCAATATCGTAGGTCCACTTCTGGTTTTGGAGTCTTCTTGGACTCGAATTTGATATCTTGGACCGCAAAGAAGCAGAATGTAGTAGTACAATCAAGTACTGAAGCCGAGTATCGCTCACTAGCTCACACTACAGCTGACCTATATTGAACTCGCATGATGCTTAAAGACCTACACATCGTTTTGGCTAGTACACCTGTGATATGGTGTGATAATATGAGTGTCATGTCCCTAGCATCCAATCCCGTATTTCACGCTCGTACCAAGCATATAGAGGTTGACTATCACTTCATTCGTGAGAAGGTGCAGAACAAGGACATTCAGCTCAAATACATTTCTTCCAAAGACCAGATTGCAGACATCTTCACCAAAGGATTGGGTACCTATCGATTTCATGATCTCCGAGACAAGCTAACGGTTCGTTCATTACCCGTTAGCTTGAGGGGAGGTGTTAAGGAAATAAGAGAAGATTTGGTCAATGATTGATACACAAGTATGGAAAGATCCATTGTACAATTCTAAGTATGGTAAATAGATCCTATACCATATAGGACTCTAAGTCACTATGTCTATATATTGTAACAACACGTGAATACGAGGATCAAGAAAGTTCAAAGTCATCTCCTTCCTCCTTCACGTTCTCAATCCTTTGCAGTCTTGATTCAATCCTCAATATTCAATCTATTATGGTATTGGAGCCGATAATGGTCTAACGATCGAATAAAAATCTAGACTGTATACGCTTTTGCTCTTCTAAAAAATTCTTCGGTGTGGCATTCAAGTCCGACAAGGCTTGCCTAGTCGGACTTGAGGGGAGGTGTTAGAAGTATTTGTCCCATACTGATTGTGAAACCTTAGTTGGACTAGTTTAAATAGGAATTGTGGGGAAAACCGATCACCTTGGGCTCAAGAATTTAATGGTGACACCCACATTCCTATCAAATTAACCCCCACACGCACCTGTACACACGAGACCTGAACCGATTGTAAACGGTCGGACTCGCCTTTTCTCATGGGTTAGTGACCCGAGTGTGGGCCGGCCTAGCTTCTTTCCCCTTACTTCTGTATTCTATCATATACAACTCAATTTGTGGGCTAATAAGAATTCACTTGAATTCAATCTTTGTCATTTAAGTGACAATCTAATGCTTCAAGTCCAAGTATACTCGCGGACAGTAGTGCTTATTGTGTTTTCTGGAACAGTGCTGCCTTTTGAAGATTTTGAAACGATTTATCAGCTAACATTTTTCCACAGAATTCCTCAAGTATTTTTTTCTTGCTTTATGAGTCTTGTTCTCTCGGAATCTAGAAGTCTATGTAGGAGCAGACGATCTACAATGGGTTGAATTCTTGAGTTTGAAGTTTTGATTTGCTCTGAAGAGTCCCCTTCCTATACTTAGCCCCTATGTCCCCAATAAACCCCTTCTATACCCAACAATGAATCCGTCGACCTTGAGATCTGATGGTTGCGATTAAAAGACACTTTATAATCCATCAAAAATTAGAGCAGGCAAATGAAATCGAATACAATTGGCTGGAATTGAACAACTTCATCGTCAAAATTGCAGCCAATACATGATACATCAACGACAACCAGATTCCAATACATCCACAAAAACCAGATTCCAATACATCAACAAAATGTCGCAACCTGGAAATAGACTGAAGAAAATGAGAGGGAGGGTTCAGAGGAAATGGGAGAAAAACGAGAGGAAGGTTCGGGAGAGGAAGTGAACAGGGAAAGATATTTTCACAAGATTCCAAAAACTGCACTTCAATACAATGTATCCGATAGTTATACACGTCATTACACTACTAGTGCGACTTTACAAAACACATTACAACCCTTTATTTACATTTGTTACATTCAGAATACTAGTCGAATTCATCTTCTCCAGTCCACTCCAACTTTCCTCATCTCATCTTTTCAATGATTCTAGTTTTCTGACCTCCTTTTCGCCCTCTGGCTGGTGCGGCCCCAGACTGGAAACTGGAATCCCTGTTCTTGAATCTCAGATATAACATTACCTTCCCCATTTTCAGATCCTTGTCCCCAAGGATAGTAATTCGGAAAATTGGCTCGTAACCAATCCTCATCCTCCCAGGTGGCCTGCTCAGCGGTAGATCCATCCCAGGTCACCAGCAAATGTTTCCGGGGACCTCTTCTTCCAGGTATAATTCGTGAGCTGATGATGTTTTTAGGTTTTATATTAAATTCCCCATCAGTACCTCCTTCTGGTAAGTTGTCTGAATACTTGTTTATGCCCTTCAGATTCTCCTTCAGTAGAGAAACATGAAAAACCGGATGAATCTTTGACCCCTCTGGTAAATCCAGTCAATATGCCACAGTGCCGATCTTTTCCAGAATTGTATAAGGACCATAAAATCTGGTGATAGTTTCATACTCTTCCTGAATTGTACAGAGTTTTGTCGATAGGGATGTAGCTTGAGATAGACTTTGTCTCCCACCTTATACTCGCGCTCAACCCGTTTCTTATCAGATTAATTTTCATTCTTTCCAGAGTTGCATCCAGATTTTGTTTCAGTAGCCTCTGGATTTGCTCCCTCTGCTCAAACAACTGCTTGAGAGTGACATGCTGTATATCAGGAGAAACTGGCACCGGAACATGCTGTGGCTCATATCCATACAAGGCCTGGAAAGGAGGCGTTCCAGCACTAGTGTGGAATGTCGTGTTATACCAGAATTCTGCTGAGGCCATCCATTTACTCCAAGATCTTGGTTTATCAGAGCACATACACCTCGGGTACGTTTCCAAACACTGGTTTACCCTTTCCGTTTGTCCATCAGTCTGTGGATGGTATGATGAACTCATCGCCAACTTAACCCCGGATAAACTCATTAACTCCTTCCACAGTTGGCTGGTGAAAATCTTATCCCTGTCTCAGATGATTTCAGTCGGTAGACCATGCAGTTTATAAACATTATTCATGAAAAGCTTCGCTACTGTATCAGCTCCATACGGATGAGACATTGGTAAGAAATGAGCATATTTCGATCTCTGTTAACAGCCAAATGGTCGATTTGAAACCCAAACCCGGATATGCTTGAGCATTTCAAATCATCATCCTGAACATTGGCAACCATCATGGAGTGGTAAATTCTATTTTTGATGGTTTAACATTTGTAAGTTGTGTGGCAGTGTAGGAAGATGTTTTTTCGTTGGCTTCGTATTTTGCAAAAATTTTCTAATTCCGGACGTTATATACCGGACAAGTGCCCTAATGTCCCGAAATCTAATCCTGACCGTCTATTTGTTGATCTGACGGTCAGGAGTATTTCATTTAGTTTTTAAATGTTGTTGATCCTGACCATCGGATTAACAATGGACGGCCATGATTAGAATTCGGGATGGTCCGGTATATACCGTCCGGTAGCAGAAAATTTCTGTCATATTTTGCCATCTCTTAAACATCCATTTGTATTTATATTTGTTTGAGGTGTAGCATATGCTCACTGCTGTTTTCCATTTGAACTGCAAAGTAACCATTCCAAGATAAACCGTTGCAGTTCGTACGACCTTGGTTGCTTTAATTGCATTTCTGCCCACCAGCCCAAATGGTGCACTCGGGTCCTTAGATCACAGCAAGGATGAAAGAAAAACTCTTGCCGTCAAATCTCGTGAAGCAGCTCCCAGATTCGGAAATACTGAACGTCAAAAGTTGATTGATGAGGTTAGGTTTCTATACTAGTCTATGTAAGAAGTAGTAGTGTAGGGAAATAACAGTTTAATCAACCTTATACCGAGTACCAAGAACTTCAAGGATTGTTAGGGATCTCCGAGGCCCGTGAATCACAGTTTCCTTAAAACAGATTCGCCCTCTCCTAGGTGTTTTGAGAATTTGGACGTCTGTCTCCCAGGATACAACGGAGAACGAATAGCTTTGCACAGCACTTGCAGTACTATTCC
>JAOYMZ010082988.1:0-11317 GCA_025802335.1 Pinguicula primuliflora
CCCATGGCTTCTAACCATGGTCTTCGCATTGTGGACGGTGAGGAAGGCACGGATAAGGAGAGGTACCAGCACCTTGTGGGAAAATTGATTTACCCGTCTCATACACGACCGGATATTTCTTATGCAGTGAGTATGGTGAGTCAGTTCATGCATGCACCCCAGAAGAAACACATGGATGCAGCCCTGAGGATTGTGAGATACCTGAAGGGTACCCCTGATACTGAAGTACTCTTCTGAAATTATGGCCATTTGAAGCTAGAAGCCTACACAGATGCAGACTGGGCTAGAAATCCAGTGGATCGGAAGTCTACGGCGGGCTACTTTACATTTGTGGGAGGCAATCTTGTGACGTGGAAGAGCAAGAAACAAAAGGTGGTGGCCCTATCTAGCGCAGAAGCGGAGTTCAGAGGGATTGCTAGGGGCGTGACTGAGGTCCTTTGGCTACGGAAGTTGATGAGTGAGTTTGGGTTTCCACCAGAATGGCCCTGTCCCTTGAGGCGTGACAATAGAGCTGCAGTGCATATTGTAGAGAATCTGGTGCAGCACGACAGAACAAAACATATAGAAATTGATTGACACTTCATAAAGGAGAAGTTGGAGGCTGGTATTATTTCACTCCTGTTCGTGAGGTCTGAAGATCAACTTGCTGACATCCTCACCAAGGCGGTTACTGAACGAGCCTTTCATGACATCATTGACAAGTTGGGTATTGGACATTCCACTACTCAACTTCAGGGGGAGTATTAGTTGGAGAGATATTAGGGGAAGATTGACCAAATCTTCCCCCATTATCTCCTGAGATTGGATTTACCATAATCTCTGGAGTTACCATATATTGAAATTCTTCTTGTAATCTCTATATAGGAAGAACAACTCTGTACATTGTAAAGTGTGAAAATAAGAAGACAGAAATTGCTCTCCCGTGGACGTAGGCTTTGCCGAATCATGTAAATTATCGTGTTCTTTATTTTCCTCACACTGGACAAGCTGGCAACACTGTGTCTAGAGAAGGATGAAGGTGGATTGGGCTTGAAAAATTTAAAGATCATGAATGAGGCGTTGCTGGCCAAATGGGTGTGGAGATTTAAAACAGACAAGGAGGGATTTTGGAAGGAAGTTATCACAGCAAAGTACTTCAACCAGTTGGATGATATGGCAGAGTTGCAACTTCTTTCACTACCTGATAATATCTAACGCACCTGGAGTGATATTTGGACTTCAGCAGCAACACAATCCTGGTTCAACAACACGATTGAACTCAACATACAATCAGGAGCTCAAGCTTTATTCTAGAGATCAAACTGGACACATGAAGGTACTTTTTCTATCTTATTCAACAATTTATATAATTTAGTAATTAACAAGGACCACACAGTGCAAGAGATCTTGCACAGTTCAACAGAACTTGGTCTCTTGCATCCGGATGCTATTTTGTTACAGGTGACATTGCTCTTCAGGAGGCCTTTGAGACAATGGGAACTGGCCAGACTAAACCAACTGCAAGCAATTGTCCAAATGGCACAAAATATGCTACAAGAGGGAGAGGATGTATGGATATGGAAGGGAGATGCAACAGGGACCTTCAAAGTATCAAATGCATATGCAGAGATCACTAGCAGCACCATAACTGACAATACGGTGCACAGAAGCTTCTTAGCTAAGGCCTGGAAAAGTGCAGCACCTAGACGAGTGCAAACTTTTACATGGCGAGTGCTGTAGGACAGGATCCCTACCATCTCAAATCTGTCTCAACGTGGAGTACATATCAATGGGATGGCAGGGAGATGTGTATGGTGCGGCGAAACACAGGAAAACACAGACCACCTTTTTTTCCAGTGCGAGCATGCAGCAGAAATTTGGTTACAGATCGCAGATTGGACTGGAACTCAACAAGTAGGAGCACAGAAAGCCACAGAGCATCTCCAGCAGTTCAGTGACAAATTCAGAGGACGAAGGCTGAGAAATATAGGCCGAACAATATGGCAGGCCGTGATATGGTATCTCTGGAAGGAACGGAATTGTATCAAGTTCGACGCCAAAGGAATGAGCGTGTTTATGATCGTAAAAACTCAAACATGGCATTGGGTTCAAGCACATACACCAGCAAATCATGCATACACCATTGCTGATTGGATGCAGTTTTCGCAAATGTTATATACATGATTCAGTCACCAGATTCTACACTCTCTTCTACAAATGTTGTATTTCAGTAAGTTTCCTGAATGCTGTTTTTAGCAAATGTTGTGCATTGCTAAAAAAGTTTCCTGAATGCTGTTTTTCAGTAGTAGTTGCTGTGTAGTTGCTGTGCAGTGTAGTTGCAATAGTTGCTGTATAGTTTTTGACAGTGCAAGGTAGTTTTCCTTTCAGTTTCTGTTCGTTTTGATATAGTTGCTGTATAGGTTTGTTTTTCATGACTCTTTGTACAGACTTTTTATAT
Source organism: Pinguicula primuliflora (assembly GCA_025802335.1). Taxonomy (NCBI): domain Eukaryota; kingdom Viridiplantae; phylum Streptophyta; class Magnoliopsida; order Lamiales; family Lentibulariaceae; genus Pinguicula; species Pinguicula primuliflora. Next base: position 2,438 of record JAOYMZ010082988.1, read on the forward strand.
GAATGAAGCCTCTTTCCTATAAAAAAAACACTAGACCCAATTAAGTGTCAAAAATAACATTCAAATGTCCTCCAATGCAATCCTACCACATGGTAGAAGTGTGTTTGAAGTATGCGTGTTGTAGATATTTTCTTCTACGAGACTTAATGTACTTTCTTTATTTTTTTTCTCGATTTTTCACCCCAAAATAAGATTATAATGATCTTTTCTACCTGGTCAACTACAATCCTATGAGCCGTAAAGTATGAGAAATAGTAGCATGGTTAATTAACGTTTATGCCCCTGCTACGGCTGCTAAAAAGAGAGCTCTATGGGACAGAATAACGACTCTTATTCTATTGAAACCAGCTGAGAGATGGTGTGTTACGGGCAACATCAATGCCGTTAGAAGTACGGAGGAGAAAATAGGACTGGCCCCCCAGCTACAAGAGAGATGACTGATTTTCATGACTTTATTATTGAAGCAAAGCTGGAAGACTTACTACTGCAACAACGAAGGTTTACCTACTATTCTGGTCGTGGGACTTGCAGCAGATTAGACCGCTTCCTACTATCAGACGAGTGGATGTGTACCTGGCTTGTGTTGTATCAGCATGCCTTGTATAGATCACTCTCCGACCACTGCCCCATTCTGCTGAAAACCGAAGACATAAACTCGGGGCGAAAGGTTCTAAATGTGCTCAACTGATGGAATGAACATGAAGGCTTTGCAGGGTTTGTATTGCAGGAGTGGAGTGCCTTACATGTCACTAGATCCAAAGGATTCATCCTACATAGCAAACTGCGACTCATGAGGATTAAACTGGGAGGATGGAACAAAACAGTGTTCGGCAATGTAAATAGGAGAATCGTCGGTCTAGAATTGGAGCTTACTTCCAATGATCTTAAGGAAGAATTGAATATCGTGTCTGAGGAAGGCAAAGATGAAAAAAGAATATGTTGGTTAAGTCTACAGAAGGCCCTTTTGGATCAAGAAAAAATAAATGTACAGAAGTCCAGAATCTCTTGGATAAAAGAAGGGGACGGAAACTCGCAGTACTTTCATTCTCATTTGAGGTTGAACTTGAGAAGGAATAGAATTCGTGGCCTGAAGATAGATGGATCCTGGAGAGGGGAGGTGTCTGAAGTGAAATAAGGACTCACTGACTAGACAAAGTTATACACCCCTAAACTTCAAAACAGACCTGCATTGAACATTGTTGCTGCAAGACAGATTTCACCTGAAGAGAATGAGATTCTTACTGTAGCATTTACTGAGGACGAGATCAAGCTGGCAATATGGGAATGTGGCCTAAAGAAGAGCCCAGGACCGGACACCTTCAACTTCTTCTTTATTCAAAAGCACAGGACAGTTATAAAGGATGATTTTATTCTCTTTATCCAAGAATTTCACAGAACGGGGAAACTGGCGAGGGGGCTCAACTCAACATGGATTACTCTGATACCCAAGATGCTGAATCCCACTGCACTAAAGCATTATCGTCCGATATTGCTTATAGGCTGTGGGTATAAGGTTCTGTCCAAGATTCTATCAGCAAGGTTGAAGCAGGTCATTCCAAAGGTGATCTCAAGGCCACAAACAAGTTTCATTAAGGGACGACAAATCCTTGATGGAGTACTTATTGCCAATGAAATCATACAGTCCTACAAGGGACTCAAGAAACCACTATTGTTGTTCAAGATAGACTTCACAAAAGCCTTCGACTCTGTCAACTGGGCCTTCTTGGACATAATGCTACAGGTGTTGGGATTTTGTAATAAATGGAGACACTTGATTCAAGAGTGTGTTACTACTGCTTGTGTTACTGTTCTGGTAAATGGATCCAGTGCTGGTGAGTTTGCATTAAAGCAAGGTCTCAGGCAGGGGGATCCCTTGTTCCCCCTGCTATTCACCATCATAACCGAATGATTAAGTATGCTACTGATGAGGGCTGTAGAGCAGAATTTGATCAAAGGAGCAGAAATGAGAAATCTTCAGATTACACACGTACAATATGCGGATGACACATTGCTGATAATCGAGGGGAATGAAGAAAATATCATGACTATAAAATGAGTGTTGATGATCTTTGAGCTTCTCTCGGGTCTATCTATAAATTTCATAAAAAGCCAGATTTATGGAATCAATGTTCCTGCTCAGCAATTGTCACACAATGCAACGAAGCTCAGATGCTTACAAGGACAACTGTCATTCATATATCTCGGAATTTCAATGGGTGACAGGCCAGGATGCAACAGAATGTGGGAGATCTTATTCGAGCAAATGGATAACACAATCAATAAATGGGAGCATAGACATTTGAATTTTGTAAGGAGAATAACCTTGGTGAGTTCTACACTAACAACACTCATGGTATATTATTTTTCTTTCGTTTATGCTCTGTGCAAGTTATTAAGAAACTCGCCAAGATTATCACAAGATACTTGTGGCAAAAGAACTCTCACCAACAATGTCCCATTCACTGGATCAAATGGAATAACTTATGCAAGGAAGTCAAGGATGGAGGAGTGTCACTCAAGGACTTTAGAAGCTTGAATATTGCCCTCGTGACGAAATGGATATGGTAGTTGCAGAATGAAACATGCAGTTTATGGAGGGAAGTCATTTTAGATAAGTATTTCCAACCATGAGACTCGATGTCTAACTTATGCCTCATTTCTTTTGCCAGATAACACATCCAGAGTGTGGAGTGATATCTGGAACAATGCAGCTACAGAGGCCTAGTACAATAACCACCTGAGATTCATTACCAATTCTGGAGACAATGTGTTATTCTGGAGGAGCAACTGGATTGGAGAAGGGATTTTGGCAGTGCTATTTAGTAACTTATACTGACTCAACGCAGCAAGAAGCATTACTGTACAAGAACTATTTCAAACGTACAGTACTCTAGACTCTTTTCCATCAGTTTATTACTCGGACGCCGACTCAGGTCTTGGGAACAAGACCGGCTTACCATGTTGTTTGAACTTTCTGCATGATTTTGGCCGCATGGAGAAGGGGCAGACCGTTGGCAATGGACGGGTGATCAAACAGGGAAATATACTGTTGCATCTGCATACAAAATCATACAACAGAACCAACAACATCAAGCTACTCAAGTCAGGAATCAAGGAACGCAGGCATGGGGTAGAATCACACCTTGGAGAATTCAAATATTTACGTGGAGAGTCTTCAAAGACAGGATTGCAACTATGGCCAACCTCAGAACGCGAGGGATACAAGTTGGTGAACAAGTCGTAAGATGTGTGTGGTGTGGATTATTTGAGGAATCCACATTGCATATGATTTGCACTTTCTCACATGCTGCAGATATATGTGCAGCTAGATTGGGATAGGTAGTTTGCAACAAGCCAATATTCAACAGCACTATTCAAACTTCATCTTGCAATTTAGAGGCAAAAGATGGAAAGAAATTGAACAAGCAGTGTGGCATGCTCAAGCGTGGTACATATGGAAGGAGCGGAATGTGGTACGTTTCAATGGAGAAGGAATAGCTGATATCGTTGAAATCACAAAGAATCAGATCTGGTTTTGGATCGAAGCACACCATCTGTGCCAAACAATCTACACGATTAATGACTGGCAACGAGTTCCCGCGACAATCTTCTCAACATGATGTCGAATACAAGACTTCCAGACCGTTATTTTTTTTTTATTTATGATAGTAACTATTAGCATTCTGCCATCATTTACGTAGAAAGAAGTAGATAGTAGCCTATGCTAGATTTAGTATATAGTTTAGAAGTGCTCATGAACACTTCGATTGTTGCAACTATTTTGTTTATAATATAAATGTAGCAAATTACCTATATAAAAAAAAAGAAATAGTAGCCTGGTAGAACTAATATTATAGAGTTAAGGGTCACTTTTCCTCCTATGGACAAAACCTTATTTTTGCATTTTCTGTGTTCTGATCAGGAATCTGTTTATGACAAGAGTCCATGTGCCTTTTTCTTGAGTCCACATAGAGGCCTATATAGCCGAAGGGTAGGGAGTATACAGATTTTTTTCTCCTCTAGAACCTAAGAACCCGAATAAAATGCCCTACAGGATTGTATTCTTGGCCGTCAGATTTAATCCGACCGGATCAATCCTTCATTAAAAACAGAATCTCGCAGGTCAAAAGGTGGGGCAAACTTGGGGCTCGTCGGACTGGTCAATAGGGTCGAACTTGGGGCTCATCATCGGACTTCTCAATAGGCCTCGTCGACAGCAAAATTCAGGACACATATCAAATTTCAAAGGAAGAAGGCCCTAATCCAAGTACAACAGAAGAATTAAACACATATCAGATTTCAAAGGAAGAACAATTAGAAGAGTTGCAAAAGGCCATAGAATGGTGTTCACATACCTGAACACATCTGCATATTCTGCTGGAGTGGATGATTATGGGTTCATGGAGATTAACGGTAAATTGAATTAAAGGTTCTTGGAAAGATCTTATATCTGCCAACGATACACCTGTATGTCGAAGGATCCAAGAGAAATTCTACTTCTTAAGAACTCCAATCTTCTTTGCTGGCCGTGGAGGTTTGGTTTGCTAGCTGGCACAAACCTTGCCCTTGGTAAAAAGAGATTGATCTCAAAATCTCTGGAAATCAACAATCCCACATAAACAGAACCTTCACCTTCTTTTTTGTCTGCGGGTTGATGTATTCTTAGTTTGGATCCGCAGTTTATGCAATGCGGGTCAGAGTTTGGCCCGCAAATTTTGTTTTTAAGGTATAATTGATCTTGGCTATTGGATATAAATCTGACAACCAAGATTAATAATCTGGAAATTGGACGTTTTGGTTTGGACCAGAAAATTTTCTGGGATTTTACCTTGCATTTGAGATAAACGGTCATCCCTCCAACCATTTTTTTTGTTACAAAAAACATCATCAAAAAAAGAGAAATTTCTATATGAGTAATCCCACTCGAAATTTATGAAAGAAGGAGATGACAAGACAAAATTTTTTCATGCCCGTCTATAAAATAATCGATGAATAAATGATACTAGAGGTTTAGAAATCAATAGAGATTGGAATGAAGATGTTATGTGACACTTCATAAGAATAATGAGGATGATTGGGACAAACTACTGATGAATATCAAGGAAATAAGTGAAAAAAAATTATCAGGTAGAAGCCATCATAGCCCAGTTGAAACATGAGACTTTGGGTCTCATGTATATAGGTTTTTCACAGTATTATCAATTTTGATAACTGATAGTTGTAGGTAGTCGGAATTGAAAGCTTAGCACCGATTGAGAAATATAAAGGGTGAGCATAAGATGCTTGGTATCTATTATGGTGGTAACTATATTACTACATAATTTTACACATATTTATCCACATATTAATTTTAGCCACTATCACTACCTACAATCGAAATTGGGCATACTAATGGAAAGCCTATACATAAGAGGTAGAAAACTCATGCTTCGATGTGGTTTCGGCGATGAAAATTAAGAATTACTTAACCAAAGAGAAAGAAATAACAAAATTAACGACAACCAAGATCTAAAAACCACATCAGATCATTAAGCTTTTGGTCTCTAGTATATATACTTTTCATCGATGTAGCCGATTCGATTGCATACTGTGGCAATGGCCGAAATTTTAGTTGGTATGGAAAATTATGGGGATAGTCGTAAAAGTAACTTTATGAGAAATCTGTTTTTGAAAAGTAACCGTAAAAAAAGAATTGCAAAGGTAACCTCCATCTTTAAAAATAAATCAAAGACCAGAATTACAGTTTTCCGGTCATCGAAAAATACAAATCAACATTTTTTTTATTCTCTCCCATTCTAGGCTTAATTTTTCCGAAAACACACTCAAGGAGAGCGAGAGAGACTGAGAGCATCAACAGACGCAACGTGAATAGGGTGGATCTAATCTGTATGCTATTTTTGAAGGTGCGTTTGATTCTGAATTCAAGCTGATTTATGGAAAAGATTATTTAGTTCTCGGTATGGGTCATGCATTTTTATTTGAGAATTTCAATTCCATGATCCGAACATTTATTCTCTGGGTTAATTCAGTCGATTTGTGATCAAGAATATAGGCCGCAGCCTGCATTCGGTCACCCGACACCTTATAGTTGTGATTACCATGCTTGATTAAGTAACTCAACTCCTTGATCTAATCTGTGTCCCATTTTTGAAGGTGTGTTTAATTCTAAATTCTAGCTGATTTATTGACAGGATTATTTACTTCTCGATATGGGTCATGCATTTTTGTATGAGAATTTCAATTCCGTGATCTGAACGTTAATTCTCTTGGTTAATTCTGTCGATTTGTGGTCAAGAATACAGGCCACGGCCTGTGTTCGATCACCCGACACCTTGTAGTCGTGATTACTGTGCTTGGTTGAGTAACCCGACTCCTTGATCTAATCAGTGTTCCATTTTTTTAGGTGCGTTTGATTCTGAATTCTAGCTAATTTATGCACATGATTATTTAGTTCTTGATATAGGTCATGCATTTTTGTCTGAGAATCTCAATTCTGTGACCCGAACGTTCATTTTCTGGGTTAATTCAGTAAGTAAGCAGCAGCATCCGCTGTTCTAATCACATCCGACGATAAAATCGCGACCCATCGTGGTTATCCCGGAAGCATTATTACGAAAACTATCCTATAATAAGCACATAATTCATTGTTCTATTCACGTCGGTAATATGCGGTAAACCCAGATATGCTGTCGGTCACTAAATATTTAACAATAAAAAACTCACCACACCTTTGTTATTCCATTAATAAATATCCCGTATAGTATATTCGGAATAAACACAACAATTGTCCTGATTTCGGACAGTCATGGATATCCCGAAAGAGACATTCGTGTTCCAACTATCCTGTAGTTAGCACAGCATCCGCTATTCTAATCATGTCTGACGGTAAGATCGCGACAATACGTGGCATGCCCGGATAATTGAAGTCGGTCCATTAACTCTTAAGCAAACACACCTATCGATAAGATCGAGACCCATCGTGATTATCCCCAAAGCGTTATTCTGAAAACTATCCTGTAATAAGCACATAATCAATTATTTTATTCACGCTGGTAATACATGGTAAGCCCAAACACGCCGTCGGTCACTTAACATTTAACAATAAACAACCCACCAGAGCTTTGTTATACCATACTTAAATATCCTGTATTGCATATTCGGAACAAACACAACAATTGTCCTGACCTCGAACAATTGTGGATATCCCAGAAGAGGTATTCGTGCTCCAACTATCCTGTAATTAGCACAACATCAGCTGTTCTAATCACGTCTGATGGTAAGATCGCGACTATATGTGGTACGCTCGGATAATTGAAGTCGGTCCATTAACTATTAAACAAACACACCTATTGAAAAGACCGTGAACCATCATGGTTATCCCGAAAGTGTTATTCCAAAAACTATCCTAAAGCACATAATCCGTTGTTCTATACACGTCGAGAATACGTTGTAAACCCGGACATGCCATTCGACTCGATATGGCCAATCGTAGTTATCCCAGATGAGACATTCGTGCTCCAACAATCCTGTAATTAGCACAACATCCACTATTCTCACGCCAATCGACTCGATATGGCCAATCATGGTTATCCCAGATGAGACATTCGTGCTCCAACAATCCTGTAATTAGCACAACATTCACTATTCTATTCACATCTGACGGTAAGATCGTGACTATGCATGATAAGCTCGGATAATTTGGTCGGTCCATTAACTATGAAACAAACAAAGTTATCGACATGACCGCGACGCATCATGGTTATTCCGGATGAGTTATTCGTGCTCCAACTATCCTGTAATAAGAAGTACAACATCTGTCGGACGTCGGTCACTAAACATTAATAATGAACAACCCACCAAAGTTTTGTTATTCATACTCACTTGACGTGGTATACCCGAATATTTCAGTGACACGAACAATGATAGAAATACTTGAATGGATGTGGTATACACGAATTTTTAATTTGGGCACTAAACCCTACCTGGATTGGTCAAGTCGGGCCTTAAACCATAGAGACATTAACTGCTCGACTGGACGTGGTGTACCTAAATACGTCGAGTCGGGCCCTAAAGCTAGAGGTTCTACGAGAACTACAGGCCTCATCACAGTGTACCTGAATACAATAGTCAGGCTCTAAACCCTAGAGGCTAGAACAATTTCGATAAATACGCGACTCGACATGGTGTACCCGAATAATTTAGTCAGGGCCCTACACCCTATAGGCTAGAATAATTTCGACAATTATGCGACTCCACGTGGTGTACCCGAATACTTTAGTCGGTCCCAAACCATAGAGGCTAGAACAATTTCGACAATTACGCGATTAGACGTGGTATACTTGAATACTTTAGTCGGGCCCTAAACCCTTGAGGCTAGAACAATTTCGATAACTACGCGACTAGACGTGGTGAACCCGAATTAATCGATCGGTCCCCATACCCTAAATTCATAATCAACTAGGACTCAATAATTATTCCTAAATTCGTCTTCCTGACCTGTAACTAATCACTCTTGAGTTTTACCCCATTCATAATGCGACAACTCAATTCTTTACATGTAATTGCACTAAGTATGATTCATTCATCTCCAAGTCTGTTTGTTCACACTAGGAATACATGTAATTACTCCTACTAGGAATACAATGAAAATTACTGCTAGGAATACATTGAAGTCCTACTAGGAATACAATGATTCATACATGTAATTGCTCCTACTTGGAATATAAAGAAGTCTCTTTGCTCACAACAATCGACTTGTATGAGAATATAATCTTATCTCACGTAGTGTGTCCAAAATAAGTGATTTGACACACATATCATTATGTCATCCTCCAACACAATTTACTTTTATATTAGTCAATATATATTAATTATTAGAAT
>JAOYMZ010082999.1:0-11317 GCA_025802335.1 Pinguicula primuliflora
CCAGAAGCGGAAAATGTTGAAGGAAGAATGGGATCGATGGATCTCGGAATGGAAGCGATGGCACGAAGAGGAGAAATCGGATAGGCAGAACCTCCGTGATGGAGAAGCGAGTGATGAAGAAGAGGAATATGAGGCCAAAGAAGTGCAGGTCGAGGAGCTGATCGATGTTAAAGAAGAAATCATCTCCGTGGACTGAGTTCATTAATTCTCCGTTCCCCATTTGAGTTTGTACGGCGTAGAGAAGGCTTTTCTCTAGGTTTGTTCACTCAAGTTAGTTTATGGACTATTTGCTGTTATTCACACAACAAAAGGGATTTAGAAAAATGTAGAGAGATTTTGCAGGCAAAAGTAACCAGAAATTTATTTTTAAAAAATAATATTAAAAAAAATTAGAAATGAAATTTGTATCTTTAAAAATAAATCAAAAATTAAATATATTTAAGTTTAGCATAATAAATGTTGATGCTAAATTGTTAACATAATTACATTTATTTTCGTCATTCTCAATCATTGTTACGGTTTTTCGGTCATCGAAAAATACAAATTAACATTTTTCTTCTATTCTCCTCCATTCTACGCTCAATTTTTTTGGAAATACATTCACAGAGAGACAGAGAGCATCAACAGGCACAGCGTGAATAGGACAGATCTAATCTGTGCTCCATTTTTGAAGATGCATTTGATTCTGAATTCTAATTGATTTATGAACACGATTATTTAATCTCAGTATGAGTCATGCATTTTGGTGTTTGGTTTAGTTTGGTATAAGTCATGCATTTTGGTGTGAGAATTTCAATTTCGTGATCCGAACGTTCATTCTCTGGTTAATTCAGTCGATTTGTGGTCAAGAATACAAATCACGGCCTGCGTTCGGTCACCCAACACCTTGTAGTCGTGATTACCGTGCTTGGTCGAGTAACTCAGCTTCTTGATCTAATCTGTGTTCCATTTTTGAAGGTGTGTTTGATTCTGAATTCTAGCTGATTTATGGACACGATTAATTAGTTCTCGGTATGGGTTATGCATTTTTGTGTGAGAATTTCAATTCCGTGATCCGAACGTTCATTCGCTGGGTTAATTCAGTCGCTTTGTGGTCAAGAATACAGGCTGCGGTCTGCGTTCGGTTACCCAACACATTGTAGTCGTGATTATCGTGCTTGGTCGAGTAACCCGATTATCTATTATTTGCAGATGAAGCTGACTTTATTTTATAAAATTGTAAATCTTGATGAAGTAAAGAATCTTCTAGAGCTTATAGGAACAGGCGTCGACTGTAGTTTGAGAGCTGTTCAAATCGAGGAGAACCTATCGTTCGCATCGTTATTAGATCTCATTTACACCAGATATGGTCTTAGTAGAGATACCATAGATTTAGTTTTCCAGTACAATCCCAAAAAGAAGTTCGACCATGCAGAGTTTACCATTTTCTTGCGTGATGACAGCGATGTTGTGGGATTTTTAAGCCAACGTGAGAACGAGGAGTCAACGAGACACACTTTGGAAGTTGTTTTGCGTCGTGAGAGAATGGTAGAATGCACGCCTGAGACCCTGAACCAAAATGGCATGCAGACTGGCTCCATGGTTATGCCGAGACATGAGTCCACGGCATTCGATGTGGCAATACATGTGACCAATGCTAACGGATTGGTTGCACGTAAACTCAACGTCAACGAGACAGAAGTCATGATGAACATTCAGGCCAAGTTAGCTTGTGTTGATGTGTTTACAGCAGCAAATGGATTCGACATGTGATCACACAGTCTTAACTCACCGGCGTCGGACTACGAAAGGGTGCATGACGAGGAAGCATGTCGCGGCATACATCTCCATGTCGTTTCTATAAATACACTTTTTCCTCCCGTAAAGGTTCATGGTAAGAAGAGAGGAAGGCCAATTTCTCCACATTCTACAGCAGAAGGCAAAGTAAGAATGAAGCAAAAGAATAGCTGTCAGAAATGCGGTGTCCTCGGAAATTATGCGAAGACATGAAACATTGGACGTGTTGATAAGGAAAACGAAACAACAAGTGGATGACGGAAGTGAGGGCAACAACCTACAGTTCGTATCGTACCCTTTCCAATTTTTCATTTGCTGAACATTTAATTGAGACTTGAGAATAAGAATTCAGTTGTATTCATTTCATCCATGTAGTTGTGAATTCAGTTGTATTCATTGCTTAATCATGATCTATTCATTACGTAATCATTCATGTTCGACGGAAAGAGCAAGACCTTACGTGGTAGACCCGGACACGACGTCGGGCATTAAACATTTAACAATAAACAACTGACGTCGGACAATCGTGGATATTCCGGATAAGACATTCATGCTCCACCTATACTGTACTAAGCACAACATACGTGGTATACCAGGATAACGCAATCGGTCCCTAAACTATTAAACAAACAACGCAATCGACAAGACCGCGACCAGTTGTGGTTATCCCGCAGAGTCATAGGATGCTTTGTACATGTTTGATTTTGATATGTTTTGACTTTTGATTATATTCAATGTGTACAGACAAATTTCACCAAATCGACATGACTTGTCGCGTTAAGAACGAATGCCTCTCAACAAAATATATAAAAGAATTTTTTTTAGCAAAGCAATACATAAAAGAAATAACTAAACTATAAGCTACTCTGCACCGCAATTCTTCATCAAGGTATCATTAGGCACCGTTAGGAGGGAGAAAGCTTCTTGTGAGTCGAAGAACACTTTCATCTGTAGAATTTGTCAACCGAGTTAGTTGAATGATGCCTTTTGATTTTTTTGGTTAGTTTGGTTGAGCTTGAATTCATGTTTGCTACCTGCATACACTATTCTAAAAGTCATACCTTGGCGTCATGTAGGCATCGCCTTGGTAGGCATAGGGCTTAGCACCCGTACCAGGCAATACAGGAACCTGTATGGCTGTCCAGTCAAATTGAGCTGCCCAGACCACTTAGCCCACTAACTATCTAAAAATGTATACAAGAGCTTAATCCCATGTATATACCAACAATATTAAGAAATCAAAAAAACATAAAACTAAAATAAGTTAACACTTAAGAAACAAAATAAGAGACAATATAAGAAACATTAGATGCACCAAAGAAAACACGATAAAAGTTGGTTGTCGCACCGATTTGGTCATCAATCTCGCAAATATCTTCGCTGTTTATTTTCTCAATCTTCTAGTACTCTTTTGAACAGTTAAACTTGTGTTTTAACTAAGAGTCATAGGTATTCATTTCCTCCTTCCAATACTCGTGTTTCTCACATTTTTTCCTTGGTAAACTCTGACGTTCGGGGTCCTGCACCGTCAGTTGGGGGAAGAGATTTTGTTATTTCGTCTTATTTATTAATGATTTCTCAAGGATGATACGGATTTATTTTCTCCGTAATAAATTGATGTGTTTGAAAAAAAAATTCCAATTTTACCTTATAATTTTTACTCAGTTCAACACTAAAATCCAAATTCTTCGGTCTGATAATGGGGGGAATATGTGACTAGAAAATGCATGATTTTTGTTCTGAAAATGGGATGTTACACCAAACATCATGTTTTTATACCCTCAACAAAATGGTGTAGCAGAAAGGAAAGATCATTTTTTTACTTGAAATTACTTGAACCCTTATGTTTGAGTCTAAGATTCCCACCGATTTTTGGCCCGAGGCTGCATGGACAACCACATATCTTACTAATCGGCTTCCCACCAAGATTTTGAATTTTCGTACTCCTATCCAAACTTTATCTGAACATTCTCGTGTGCCTCCACCCTTAACTCTCACTCTGCGTGTCTTTGGGTGTTCAGTGTATGTTCACGTGCCTAAAGTGAATAGGTCGAAATTTGACCCATGTGTCGAGAAATGTGTCTTTGTGGGGTATGAGAAGTCTGAGATGGGATATCGATGCGATAATCCTCTCACCCGCCGAACGTTTGTTACCATGAATTGTGATTTCGTTGAGACAAAGTACTTCTATCACACACCGACCCACTCACATGAATAGGTTGACGTCTTTGAGTGGTTGATCACTTCCTCCAGCGAGTTGCCACATTCCATGGTTGTGTCTCACGCACCACCGTCAGTTCCCTCATCTCTACTTCCATCCACATCATCTCATGTGCCTCACACACAAGTACTATCTGAGCCTATCCATTGAAGAATTAAAGAAAATGACACATGAATTTACGTGGTTCGGCAATTGTCTACATCCACGGGAGCAACTTGTTCTGTATTTTCTTCACATATTTTCATCATACACATCGCACACTACTTATAGGCACATTTACAAGATAGACACCAATCCCGGAATTATGGTAATTAAATCCTAGGAAATTTGGGGGAAGATTTGGTCAAATGTTCCCCAAATATCATCAACTAACACTCCCCCTCAAGTTGGGTAGCGGGATGCCTGATATCCAACTTGAATAAGACATCATGGAATGCACGGCCTGCTATTGCTTTCATCAGAATGTTTGTAAGTTGATCCTCGGATCTGACATTGGGAAGGGTGATCACCCCAGACTCTAGTTTCTCCTTGATAAAGTGTTTATCAATTTCCAAGTGTTTGGTCCGATTATGTTGAGCTCGATTTTCAGAGATATGCACCGCATCTTTATTATCACATCGGAGTCGGCAAGGTCGATCAGGTGGAAACCCCAGTTCAGTTATCAACTTCTTTAACCTCAAGACTTCTATCACACCTCTAGCAATGCCTTGAAATTCAGCTTCTGCACTCGATAGGGCCACCACCTTTTGCTTCTTGCTCCTCCAAGTTACCAGATTACCTCCTATGAACGTGAAGTAACCCGAAGTCGATCTCTGATCCAATGGGTTTCCTGCCCAATCAGCATTCGTATAAGCTTCCATCCTCACGTGACCATTCTTCCTGAATGTCACCCCTGTGTCAGGTGTTCCTTTCAGATATCTCACAATTCTCAGGGCTGCATACATATGATCCTTTTGTGAGTTTTGCATGAACTGACTCACCACTCCAACTGCATATGCTATGTCCGGTTTGGTGTGGGAAAGATAGATCAGTTTTCCCACCAGGTGTTGGTACCTTTCATGGTCAACTCCAAATGCTCCATCAACCACTCTCAGGCCATGGTTAGGGACCATGGGGATATCGGCTACCTTGCACTCTAGCATTTCAGTCTCAGCTAAAAGGTCCAATATATATTTCCTCTGAGAAATATGGATTCCAAACTTTGATATCACCTCCCCAAATCCTTCATCTCTAACTCAGTGAACAAGTTCCTCTTCAACCAACCTACAAATCTCATCTCTGTCATCTCCAGTGATGATCATATCATCAATATATATCAGTAAATATGTAACACATCCTTCTCTCCTCTTTATGAACAGGGTGCGATATGAATTACTCTACTCGTAACCATACTTTCTCATAGCTAACGTGAATCGCCCAAACCATGCATGTGGAGACTGCTTAAGCCCATATAGGGCTTTCTTTAGTAAACACACATCACGGGCCGGAAGTCATCTGAAAAACCAGGGAGTCCATCCATATATACCACATCATCTAGGTCTCCATAAAGGAAAACATTCTTCATATCAAAATAGTGTAGAGGTCAATCCTTGTTTGCTGCAATTGAGAACAACATCCGAATAATATCAATCTTAGCCACAGAAGAGAATATCTCAGAATAGTCAATGTCGTACGTCTGTGTGTAGCCCTTGGCCACAAGCCTCATCTTGTACCGCTCAATTGAACCATCAACCTTTCGTTTGATAGTGAATACCCACTTACACCCAACTGGGCGCTTACCAGCTCGTAGCGTCATCCTCTCCCAAGTCTGATTTTTCTTCAGGGCCCACATTTCAGCTTCCATTGCAGCTTTCCATTCAGGGACAACCAATGCTTCAGTCACATTCCTTAGAATCTCTTCACTAAATAAGGCCATAACAAACGCCCTTGCAGATGCAGACTCTCTCCCCCTGAACAAGTTAGCCATAGGATACCACTGGGATCCCGAGATATGATCCGATGAATACTTCTTAGCTGCAATTACTCTAGTACTCTGAGCAGGTAACACACGTATGGGCTCAACTATAGGGTCACATGTGGGCTCAACAATAGGATTATCATCCCTAGACATGACCTCTGCACCTGTATACTGCATAAGAGATGGATCAAGTGAATCATGAACATTAGGAGAAGAGGAGGGAATACATACCTCGATATTCGGAGATAAAGCATCATTAGGTGGTGATGGAGAGGAAGCGAGCTGAACTGGAGATGTAGGTGCTGGAACCATGATAGATGGAGGAGCAATCCAATCTAGTGGGTCACTCAGCATCTCCCCCCTGTCCACTAGATGGGATTACCTAGTAGTAGAACTCATTTTCTACAAAGTCACAATGAAGCGTCGTACATACCTGCCGCGAGGACGGATCATAACATCTATACCCCTTCTGATTAACCCCATATTCCACAAAAACACACTTCAGAGCACATGCATCAAGTTTATTACGCTGACCCATGGGAATATGTACGAACACAGAGCACCTGAAGACACAGGGAATGAGGGTACCTGAATATGGGAAGAAAGTACTTGCAGCGGCATTCTTAGTTTTAATATCTTGGTGGGAAGACGGTTTACAAAGTATGTAGTCGCAACTGCCTCAGGCCAAAAATATTTAGGAACTCCAGAATCAATTATTAATGCCCTCGTGATTTCTAGCAAAATCCGATTTTTCTGCTCAGCAACCCATTTTGGTCTGGTGTGTATGGGCACGTGGTTTGGTGAACAAGTCCCTGGTCAGCAAAAAATCTCGACATTGAATTGTTAACAAACTCTTCCCCATTATCTGTTCGAAAACTTTTCACTCCAAACCCAAATTGAGTACGAATCATATGATAAAAATGAAGAAATTTATTGAACACATCAGACTTATGCTTCAAAAAATAAATCCAGTACATCCTTGTGTAGACATCAATAAATAACGAGAAATACCGAAATCCACCAGCACTCTCAATCGGAGCAGGTCCCCAAATATCAGCATGAATAAATTCAAATGGAATCTCGGAATGTGACATACTAATGGGAAGTGATGTTCTATGAGTTTTTGCAAAAGCACATGACTCACACTTTATTGAAAAAACGAGAAAGTTTAAGAAATAATTTTTGAAGATAACCATCACACGGATGCCCATGACGACGATGCCAGAACCATCACTTCTGATCTGTAGTAATTGCCAAAGTACTGCCACACGATGTTACTTCTTCCACTTAATATATTCTAGCCCGCTCACTTCCATGCTCAATGATCTCCTTGATCCGAATATCCTACAATATACAAAAGGTTGGATACATCAATAAGGTATAGTTCAATTCCTTAGTAACGTGACTGATAGAGAGCAGCTTGTGAGAGAAGGATGAGTCAAGTTGGCAATTTGATAATTTCATAGAGGGTGTTTATCTCAATAGTGCCCGCCTTGGTCACTAACAACATTTCTCCATTAACTATTTTAATCACTTTCTTCCGGGGACCTGCATATTAATAATATCTGGGGCATCATATGTTATTGTGTCAGTGGCTCCACAGTCAAATATCAAATTTCGAGATTTCAACCCAACAATAAGAAGAGCATAAGATATATCATCATCAAAAATTTCGAAGCAGCCATCCCCAAAATATTGTGGGCCGCTAACTCCTCCATTTATCGGCCCAGTTCCCGACCCTAATTTCTTTACATGCCGCCCATAATCAGATTAAACATGGCTGGTCCAACAGAATTATTTCTAGGCCCAATATCAAAAAACTGTAAATTTGACCCATTATCACTTGAATTTAAAATAAATGATGATGGACAGGATTTTAATTGCACCCTCCTGTCCACGTCACCTTCATACTTACGCGTGGCCTGCATCTCACCACGTGACGGGCCGTCTCCTCCACTTCTTGCCTCAAGACTTCTCATCTCCACACTCATCGGTCTCTTCTCCCACTATTTGTATCTCTCAGGTGTTTCCCGCTAGTCAGCAACATTCCATTGCCTTCTGTCGTCGTTCTGAGTGAAGCCTCCGTCCTTCACCCATGGCTACGATTCCCTGATTTTGTCAGTGGTCGGGTTGTCGCCGTCCTCCGCCTCTCATATTTCAAGCTGTTGCCTTCCAACAGTCCCTCATAATATGTCCCTGAATGCCACAATAGTTGCAGAACCGTGTTTCTCATCGGAATGATGAGTTTGGTGGGCCCTGTCTCCCCAGATTTGACTGGCGGTCGGAGGCGCGCGATGGATTTCTGCGAGGTTCCATAGGCAGCGGCGGTGGTCGACGGTGTGGGGCTAGTTCAGACTCGGGTCGTCGTGGAAGTTCGTACGAGCCGGATCCATAGTTGGCCTCGTCGGATTGTGGGATCAGATTCTCTGGAGCAGGAGTTTAGGTCGATCCGTTGCCCCTAGACCCATGACTTGTCTGGTGTACGATCAGCCCAGACTCAAGTCCAGATCTAGACCCATTCGGATTGTGTTTGGATCCAGAGTCGTGATCCAACCCCAGGATGTGTTACCGTGCCGCCTCTCGCCGGACAGTGGCGTAAGCAGTATCCGTGCCTGGTAACTTATCCTCTTTCAATATATCTCGAACTATGGCATCGAATACACTGTCTAGACCATGAAAAGACTTGAATAACCTGTGGTCTTCTTGTAATTCATTAAATTTGAGAATATCTTCTAGATCCCTCATAGGGTTTTGGCCGCCGGCGGTCGACCTCCATCCACAAATCTTTACTTTGGCTGTAATATTCTTCTATGCTTAATTGCCCTTGAATCAATTTGTTTGCTCTGTTGGTGTAATCATATATCTACAGGTTGTCTTCCCCAGACTGATATGTCCTGGCGAGCCCCTTCCACAACTCTCAGGTTGTCAAAAAATTTAGATATTGTCGGTGTAAGGTATGTGATTTTTACACCCATTTAAAATGTTTGTGGGTCGATCCGTACAAAATGAGTAATGGGTCGTAATAATTAAAATAGCCCAAACAGAAGTTTGGGTTCCCGCCTATCAATTCTATTAAGTCCAACCAACATTTTGGGAGTTCGATTCCTACCCATATAAATGGAGTAGAAATATTTGGTCAGTCCTTTACCACTCTCACCGGACGAAGGATTAGTCTATTGGCTGTGGGCTGATAGGATATGCAGTACGCCAAAAAAAATTCTATTAAGTCCCGCTCGCCTCTTTGCGATAAAACTGGGGCTAAACTTCTTCTTTCTCACCAGAGTATATTGGCAGCGGAAAAGAAGGGCAGGAAGAAGAGCGACACAAGCTGGAACGAGCAGCAGCAGGGAGAACATTGAAGGTAGGTGGTTCGAATCCTTAAGTGTAAGGAGGGTGTGGGTAGAGTCGAGTCCGATGGACTCTGACCCCGTGCAGAGTTCCTTCTCGCCAAAATGAGGCCAGACGGCCACGGTAACTCGGAACAGGGATCTCCAGATCCCGTTTTGGAGGAATGTGACCTCGTCAGTTGATGTCTTACGTGTATTGTATGCTGATTTTGTGTGATTATGTTTCGGATATGAGTTATGCTGGACTACGTGCTATGTGTGCGAACAGAAGATCACTGGGGCCGTGTGGGGAGGCCGGTGACGCCGTGTGGGTGCTATGGCATGTTTTGTGGTGTTATGTGATGACAGTGTTGTGGATTTTTGATGTGGAATTGTTATAGGACATGCTGTGGTTTGTTGTGGCTAAACGTTGGGATCATGGAGGAGGAGGTGAGGTGGCTGTGGTTCCTTGTGGGGAAAAACGGACCTTTGTGGCCCGTGAGGTCAGCCTTTGTGGTTGAGGAGGGGAACGGACACCTCTGTGGAGCCGCAGACAGTGCTACCTTGGCTCTGTGCTGCAGCAGTCATCTCTGATGTTGAGCAATGGAGCTGAGCTGAGCTGCTACCTAGGAAGGGATTGGTTCCTAGCTGACTGTTGGCCGGATTTCCTTACTGCGGCAGGAACGGGGCTTAACACGAAGGCAGGGAATTGATGGGTATATGTGGGTCCTTGTGTGCGGTTTCTGTTCTTATGTTTATGGGAAGATGTTCACATGATTATGCTGTTTTTACTCAACTAAATGTTGCTGCTATGATTGTAGTTGAACTGTTATGAAGCATGATAAATTGATGTAATGGTTTTTCAACAGTAAAATATATTTATAGCTCAAGTCTTTAATGTGTGAAAGATTCGATTTTTATTGTTGGGGTTGAGTTAGAAATGGACAGAAAGCCCAAGAAGGAAGGGTTGAGTCCTTTACAATGTCATGTGATTATGTTGAGTCTGAATGCTATGCATTTATTCTTGCACACCGCGGAGTCTGGTGTGTATATAAGTTCGGTTATCTACTCATGTGATAGCTTGTGGTCTATTTGTTTCGTAAATAAATTGTGGGACACTTTAGCATTCGAATGCCTATTGAGCTTCCGAGGGAAGCACACAACCTACTTTAATTTTAGGTGCAGGAGCTGACCGGGTTGAGGATTGCGATTGAAGAATCGTAGGAGTTGTACGAGCTGTTTGTAAGAGTTGGAAGAAGCTCATGATCTTTTGAATTTTACGCTCGAACGGGTTGCTTTTAAGTGTTTTGTATTAAGAGGTGTGTAATGACGGTTATGTTAAGGATGTTTGTAAGACATATGACTAAACTATATGTTTTGGAAGTCATTTTTAAATTTACTTTGCTTAAATTTATGGATATTGGGCTCGGGTATGACTCTAAAGTCGTACTACCCTAACGAACTTGATCGAATTTAAAGGGACGGAAATTCGGGTTCATTACAGTCGGTTTATACTCTCATCGATATTCTGGATGATCCACTCGTAGACTTACAAGTCTCGCTCCCACCATGCCTGGTATCCTGTTTATCCCTCCCTCAAAGGAGGAGGGTTTCCGGTTATGTGTTCGATCTGACCACGGTCGTCGATTTCAACTTCCATACGACGCTTCCATGTTGGATAATTCTTATCATCCAGTGATTCTCTTAATTTCATGTCTTCCTGATGACTATTCATCGTTCCGCCCTCTTTTGGAACTAACGCAGTTTGCTTATCTTACACCACTGTCGCAATTTGTTTGCCGAGCACCCGTGAGCACTACCGTCTCGGACATAATCCATCCCTTTTACTCTAATGATTGGTAGATGACGACACCAGGATTCGTCCCCTACTTCGATACCATGAAGAATTAAAGAAAACAACACATGAATTTACGTGATTCGACAATTGCCTACATCTACGGGAGGAACTTGTTATGTATTTTCTTCACACATTTTCATCATACACATCGCACACTACTTATAGGCACGTTTACAAGA